>JAJEJH010000553.1:0-151220 GCA_026122585.1 Anacardium occidentale
AGTTATAGGATGATGATGACAATGTTGGTTAAGGTTAACTCAAATGTTATCTTTGTTATGTTATTGATTTCTGTAGCTACATGAGGCAACCTTTTATATGCGTTTTTTTGTTTTTCTTAATTATTTATATATGAATCAATAAATAACGAGAATTTTTGTTTTGCAGATTACAGCTAAAAAATGTCGAGGAAAAGAGATATACGAACGGTCCTTGAGGGGCAATCTTCACAAAGCATTGACCCACAAGGTCAACAGCAAGACAGCACCCCAACCATAGTTGGTAAAAGACAACATGCAGTTAACAATTATTTCATTTTGTTATCAACATATGGCCATTGACTTATATATTATTTTTTCTCATATGTGTTACAGGTCAGGAATCAGAAACAAGAAGAAGGGGACCAACTTTGATGACAGAACTTTGGAATATGCCTCCGGGTGAAAAGGTCACGGTGTAGTTTAACGATATGCACCAAGGAGTAGGACCCGAAGCTCGTACTTTAGCTAGTTATCTGGGGACGGTAGCAAGGAATTGTCAATTGCTCCCGTTAAGTATACAAGATTGGAGGCGAATTCTGGCATCAGAGAAAGAAAGGATTCTTGAATTGGTTAAGGTAAGATTGCATTATTGTCTACACATACTATCGCATTATTTCTTACGGGCCCAATAACACGAATTAATACTATATACTTTTTTCCAGGCAAGGTTTTCATACCCTCCAGAAGGAGACAAATGGGTGTTACAGTCTCTGGGTAAGAAATGGAAAGACTATAAATATGACCTAAAAGCAGAGTACTATGAACGTTATCCCAATATTGATGACCTTGTCAACAATAAACCGGATCGGATTCCACGAGACCAGTGGATGGCTCTCGTAACACAGTGGCATTCTAAGCAGGGGCGGGTAATATAATTTTTGCTCTTTCTTGTCTAGTTACGTAATGATGAATTGTATCTCTTTATTAAGCATTTTCTTTGTTTCAGAGACGTAGCGGAACAAATAGAAGGACTCGTTCTGCTCAAACAATGCCACATACTGGAGGAACAAAGAGCATAGCGCGATTAATGAACGAAATGGTTAGTTTTTTTGCCCTCATTGTTAATCATATGATTAGATTTTGTTGTAATTGTAATTTTCTACGTCTGAGGAACAGACATCAAGTGGTGAACACCCATCACGAGCCAAAGTGTTCATAGCCACCCATCGAACTCGTAAAGATGGGCGACCTATTGATCAGGACTCTGTACACGCAATCGTGAGTTTTGTTTCTGGCACTTTATTTGTTGTTGTGATAAATTTCGTGTAATAAGACGTTGCATTTTGTAATGGGTTTAGGAACTCCTCCAAGAGAAAATAAATGAGTTACAAAGTTCTATCCAAGAGTCAAATGCAAGTCTTCCAGAAATGGAAGATAATGCATTTGCTCAAGTGATGGGACCAAAAAGGCATGGTCGAGTGCGTGGATTAGGATTAGGTCTAACGCCCAGCATGTACAGAGCATCGGCATCGACATCGGCATCGGCATCGGCATCTCACCACTCAGACGACCCTCCAAGTGTGAATAATGAGGCGGACAATAGAATAAGAGTCTTGGAAGACCAAGTGAGAACACTGCAAGAAACACTTGGTAGTATGAAGAACACATTTGAATCTCAGTTGTCCATGATTTGTTCATCATTGGGCTTGCGATCACAGCAAAATGACGAGCCACCTAGTGGAGAGGTAATGTTTACAGGATATGTTCAGATAACACATTTTTTTAAATTAAATAATTATATGAAAATTATTAACCATGAATTGTTTACTTATGTGTCGTAGGTACCTCATCCATCTAGTAACCAGCACTCTCCAGATGATGACTAGTAAGTTTGTATTTACGATTTGGTAAAGATTTGGTAAATTGTTTTCTATGTTCGAAAAATGCGTATTGGTGAAATCCAGTCGATTGGAGGGCTGGTTTGTATGTGGATATGAAGTGTTGAAATTATTTGATATTTGTTTTATTTGTTGTTGGTTGTAATTGTTGTTTGAAATCTATATGGTTTAATGAGATATAATTCTTTGAATTGGACAATGAGATATAATTCTTTGAATCTATATGGTTTATGTTCTCTCATTAATTAATTTAGTAACCATGAGAATAAAGATGAAAGACAGCTTCATGTTTAGAATAGGCAATTTGAATTAGTAAAATAAAGCTGTGTTATGATTTATCACCTACAATTCATTCAAACACAAGAATAAATCATGTAATTTGAATTTAGAGACATATTTCTTAATACATTTTAATAGGGTGGAGATGGAAGATGAAACTTCTCATTTATTATTACTGGATAGTGTAGACAAACTTTTCATAACTTATTATATAAGTTATGGTAGACTTCCACTTACAAAGCATTTCTAGAAATGCAACCACTCATGAAAACATTTCTAGAAATCCATGTGGTTTAATGTCTTCTTATTAACTCTAACTGAAGAAGTTTACTGACGCACTTTGTTAGAATCACATCAATTTGATGTTTTGTGTGTCATTGTCATTTTGCATCACTCATAATTATTTGTTACTGATTGTGCTTATTTGTCAATAATTTATTCTTGTGTTTGCATTTGTTAGAATCACATCAATTTGAATGCGTTTTGTGTGTTTATTTTGTGGTTAGGATCATATGTAGGTACTCATAATCATTAATAGACATTGTTTGTTATTATTGTATTTCGTTCTTCTAAAATCTTTTAACTTTTTTCGCAGGGTATAATGTAAAGAGTGTTGGCTCCAACAAGCTGCATAACTATTTTCAAATTGTGTATGTAAACAATATTAGAATTAACGATTGTATTCATGTACTTCAATAATTCTAATAATACGTTTTATTCAACATTTTATTCATGATGTTACTAGCATTTTTTGTATGTATTTTTAGACGGTATGGTTTTGAGTATATTGTTATCAATTTATCTGTAGTGTTTTGCATGATATAAATTATAAACAGGGGAAAAGGTTTATGAAACAGGGAAAATTCTGCCAAAAAATGTATAAAAAACGCCGCTATAAGCATATAAAAAATGCCGGACAAAAATTCAAAACCGCCCCAAAAAATTCCATGAAAAACCAAAAACGCCGCTATAAGTACACCAAAAACGCCGCTATAGAAATAACCAAAAACGCCACTATAAGAAAAAACGTCGCAAAAAAAATTCCAAACCGCCGCAAAAAAATTCCGCGAAAAATTAAAAAACGCCGCTAAAACCAGGAAAACGCCGCTATAGGGTTACAGTCCCGACATAATATCGCGTGCCAAAAACACGCGGGAAATAATTTGGCGGGTGTGGAACGTTTTACCGGCGTTTGTAAAACGCCGGTAAAACGGTGAAAAAAACGCCGATGAAGCCCTGCACTTTTAGCGGTGGTTTTTATGCGCTTTTATCGGCGTTTCACAAAAACGCCGGTAAAAGATATACCGACGACACCTATAGCGGCGTTTGCCCAAACGCCGGTAATATTAATACCGGCGTTTAAAAACGCCGATAAAAGCGCATAAAAACGCCGGTATAGGTCCTGTCTGCTGTAGTGGGGGTGGAAATGGCTATTTTCCACTACACACGACCGTGTGCCTGCCCTTTTAGTCGTGTATAAGTTTATTTTCTTCAGTTGCGCAGTTCAGTTTCCAGCTTAGCTCCCAGCTTATTTTCATTTCTTCTTCCTCAGCTCCAGTGAACCCTAGAGTTCCAGAGAGAGATCCCCCAGCAGCTCAGCTTCAGATTCGAGATCCCAATCTTCCAGAGAGAGAGATAGAGCTTCCATGGCACGAGGTAAGTGTTTTCCTTACCTGTTTCGCTGAGTTCAGAGCCTGTTTGGCTGTTTCCAGCTTAGGTGAACTTGATGTGTGCTTGCTTGAGTTATTTCCAGCATGCTTGAGCTTGATATGATGCATGATTGGATGATTGAGTGGCTTTCCATGCTTATTCGTGTATATGTTGATATACATGAGATATATGTTTATTTATGATGATTGGCATGTTTGAGATGATGATATGATGATTTTGGGCATGCTAGTAGCAGCTTTGAGCTTGTATGTGT
Source organism: Anacardium occidentale (assembly GCA_026122585.1). Lineage (NCBI taxonomy): Eukaryota > Viridiplantae > Streptophyta > Magnoliopsida > Sapindales > Anacardiaceae > Anacardium > Anacardium occidentale. The sequence continues at coordinate 4,081 of JAJEJH010000553.1, forward strand.
GTTGATTTGGAGTGTGGAAGTGTTTGTGTGGGAATTTCTGGATTTCTATACATATTCTGTAGTTTCTAGGTCGAGCACACGACCGTGCGTCCCTGAGGCACGCCCGTGCGTCCTCATTTCTGCATGGGACACGACCGTGCATGCTGCCCGTGTGCGTCTGAAAACCCAGACACACGTCCGTGTGCCCGAGTACACACGCCCGTGTGTTTTCTCCTAATTCCACACGCCCGTGTGCGTTGAACACGGGAAGAAGAAGAAGGCAGCCACACGCCCGTGCAGTGTAATACACGCCCGTGTGTTGTCCCACACGCCCGTGTGTTTTGCCCAGTTTTCATGAAATTTTCCAGAACGTTGCACGCCCAGCAGCACGATGGCCACACGGTCCCGTGTGCCTTGACACACGCCCGTGCACTTCAGAAAACAACAGTGATTAATTTTAAAAGAGAACTAAGCCACTCTAAGCCATTTCTAAGCACACAGAACTCAGAAAATTACCTAATTAATCAGCATTTCATGCATGATTATCAGCATTAGCACGGTATGCCATACTAGATATTTTTAGACTGGATCCAAGGATCCAATAGCATGATTTTCAGATATACATATATGATTTTTCATATATCAGATAGGGGTGAATACGAGGGGGCGTCTGTGAGTTCGCACACCCACTAGAGAGGGAAACCAACGTCCGCTAGAGAGGACATGGTCACTGACCAAGCTCGTTAGAGAGAGTGCTGGTTGTGCATCAGTAGATTCTTTAGGACTTGAACTCACACGACCAGGGTGCCGAATCCCTGTATTCATCAGTCTGGCCAGCATAGCAGATATTTTCAGATATTTTCAGTACTTTCTGATACAGATTTTAGTATATACTATATGTATATTTTCAGAATCTTCGGATCACAGTTTTATTATCAGAAAGAGTTTTCAGAAATGACAGTTTTTCAGAAAAATAAGCCTGAGGGCAAGTTTTACAGCTTTTCAGTATACATGACATCAGCATATACATTTCATCGTCATGTACAACATCTCATGGGAAACAGATGAGAAACAGACCAGAAACAGACCAGTATCAGAACAGTATCAGAACAGAAACATAACAGAAATCAGAATAAGAAAACTGTCTAGTAGAATCCTCTACGTGACGAGTCACGTAGTTAGCGAATGTTTGACCTGCGAGTGTTGTGTTTGGAAACGCTTGCTAAGTGACTTTGTCACTCACTCCCTTCCCTGTTTCCTTTTGCAGGTCAGTGATTTGAGTGGCTGAGCTGGAACGTGACCGCTGCGAGATTTTGGGGATATGGCTCGGCAGCAACAATGGCATGTTGGCTCGCATGCTTTATTTCTCATGTACATATATGTGTGTATTATACCCTAGTACACTGTATGATCAGTTATTTTTATACATGAGCAGCCTGGGTTTTCACGCTCATGTTTGATTTACTTTCGCAGTAAATTACATTTTCAGTTTCTTTATTAAGAAAATTTTTATACAGCAGCAGTTTTTCTGTAGAGGTTCCCGTCTCAGGAATATTTTATTATTATATGAACAGTATTTTTCGCAGCGCACAGTAGCCTGGGGCGGGGGTCGCTACATGCAGCATGAGAAAGGATCAAGGGATCCAGATTCAACAATATTCAGTATTCAGAACCTGATGTACGGGTAAGAGTATAGGTGGAATACGAAGGGGCATCTGTCGGATTCAGCTTTTCGACACTAGTCAGAATGATTAGCAGCATTTCAGATTTAACCATCTGACACCAGTCAGATCGTTCAGTAGTATACAAATTCAACTTTCTAGCCAGTAGCTAGACTGTTCAACCCACATGGCCAGGATGTCGAATCCTTGTGTTCACCAGTCTAATCAGAACAGTAGGTACCTTCAGGTACATTCAGATAGAGATTCAGATGCATGCATCCATGAGATATTTCAGTAGTATGGCATGACATACACATCATGACATGAATAATAATGAAATCAGTATATAATGAGAATGAGATTCAGATAGCAGTTTCAGATTCCAACAAGCGCATAGATGTATGAATAGGGCCGAGGCCCAGGTATGTTTGATTATTGTGATTGTTTGTGCTTGCTTGGGTTTTGAGGGAAGTAAGGAGCGCTTACTGGGTGATCTTTATCACTCATCCCCCTCCTTCTTCCATCATTTTCAGGTGTTTGTGCTGGGTTCGAGGAGCGGGTGGTTCGAGGCTAGCGGGAGAGGGCCCACACCACGATCTCAGTTTTGGGTTGTACAGTTTACAATTTTGGACCTGTGTGGTCATCTTGTAAATGTTTATGTATCCAGATGAAAAGATGTATATATATATATATATGACAAAGGCCATTGGGCCCATTGTATAGTTCTAGATTTTATTTTCGTAGGATTCCCATCGTGGGTACCCGAGTTTTCAGATTATTAATAAAAAGCCCTCATAGTATTCAGCAGTAGTGGTACTCGTGGCGGCGGGTCCTACAACAAGCATACAAATCAAATATCTATCACATTCTCAACATGATCATTCATAACAATGCTTAATAGTATCGTACAAGCCAAAAAAAAAAATCAAAATATCATAAAGTGATTTCGTCTACCTCTCTTCTATCGAGTGTTTATTCTTTGCATGATTTTGATAAACTTTAAAGTCTTTTTCTTTTCCTATTTTTTAGTGATGAAGTTTCACTCAAAGCCTTACCTTGTTTCTCTTTTTTTTGCTTTGTATTTTTACTTATGAAAGAACAATAAAGCAATACCTTTTACTTGAATGCATAAATCTTTTTATATAAAAACTTAAATTAACATCACTTACGATCATACATGACCCTTGCATGGTTGTGACATTCATTATCTCATATAAAATCATGATTTACAACTATCAAAAACACAATCAATTCAAATATGTATGTTATGCACAAACATGCACATGAGCGTCACTTGAATTAACTAGCATATATCATGCACAATCATGCATAGTCATGTATCAACCTACACTTAGAAAATTCAACACTTTTTTTTTTTGCATAAAAAGACCAAATTATCCCCAACACATGTGCAGGCATGCATCCTCCACATGCACGACTATACTACCAAAATAAACAGTATACCAAATCAAATGATAAATAACTGACATAAAATAATACCAAAATTACCCTTAGGATGTACCTGTGGATATTACACTTTTCTTGATATCCTCCATTTTTAAAAAAGAAAGCTAATGTTTCCTAAAAAATCAGGATCATACTATTAATGTAATTATTATGTTTTAATTTAATTAGAATAGACATAAATTTTACAAATCATATTTGAATTGGAAATACTCAAATATTTTATTTGAATTTAACCCTTCCTCTTCGTCCTATAAATATGAAAGACTAATACAAATAAAAGAGGTTAAACTTAATTAAAGTTATGACACATCCAAGGTTTTACACATAAGAATTATCCTAGGATAAACAAGAAAACCCTTATAAAAGTCTAATTATCTTTCTTAAAACCTTTGTCCAAATCAAGTAATTTTTAAGGCCCATCTTAGGTTATGAACATAGGTTTTTGACTATTGAAATGAATCACATTAAAAGTTTTCATGTCTAATCCTCTTTGTATTTTATTTATCTCTCACCATAGTAGGTTAATTGATCCTTATTGTTACTACTGTAGTTTATTTTGTATAAAACTCTAAATTGCGTATATCAATTGATGATAAAAAATTTTATAAACAATTTGGCATTAGAAACATCTATTAATCATCCAACTTTGGCATATCAATCTTCCTAAATGGCATTTGGAAGATGATATAGAAAAGCTTTTGATTACTAGATCTTTGAAGAATCTAACACTAGCATGGGACTTTATAGTCTTGCCACTAATAGTCAACTAATTACAAAGTTGAAGAGCAACAACCAACCTTTGTAATTGTTGCACAACCAAATTCAACTATGGGTGATGCCTCTAACAAAGCCTAATTGACATACAATGTTGTCAGATAGCTTTCTCATTATCTTATGGACTTGTCCCTTCTAAAGAAAGTAATCAAAGGAGCACTAGTTTTCTATCTAAGTACAACCCATTTTAATAGATGGTGATGGTGAAAAACACCTCTAACAAAGGATCTCAGATCCTACCTGATGCATACCATACCTATGGCCTACTATTTTTCACTAAAGACCCCATAATGGAAGAGATAGTAAAATGCTAAAAAGCATATGACATTAAGCCCTACTCAACAAATAACACATTCTAGGCCTAAAATAACCACCCAAGGCATTAAAAGGCTAAACAATAGTTTAAGACTAGTTAATGACAAGATAAGTAACCCAATTACCTAACCTTCAAATCAAACCATACCCAACCACTTGAATGCCTATTAGACCTCTCCAAAGAAAGTGGTGAAATATTCTCTTATAAATAATATCTCTAGACAAACGTGGTAAGGCCTTTATCAAACAAGTTCTATTTATATAATACCACTATGTCCTAGTTCCTCATCCAACTACAGTGAGTGAGGTAACTAAAGTTATCAAGTTTGAATGCCAAAATCATAATTAGTGGATAACGTATCTTGACACAAAGACTAGACCTCTAGTTAAGAAGATAACATCTACTCAACACCCTTGCACATAAGTGCTAGTTATAAATCAGATATGTGCAATATACTAGACATTCCATATTAACTTCTTTAAATCTATTGTTCACTTAAGTGTGTCTATTCAAAATACACTAAAACAATGATGTTACAATAAAATGATACACATGATATACATAATTCCTTAATGTACATGTATAACTGATTTAACAGGGCTTAGTGTTGTTTGCTTTTGTAACTTTGTTGTTCGCTTAAGCACCATGTTCTAGAAGTCTTTAAGATAATACAACAATGACAGAAATAAAGAAATAACAACCTTGGTTCCATTATATTAATGTGTATTCATTTTTTATTTTTTAAAAAAGGAAAAGAGAAAACATTCAAAAGAATGAGGGCTAAGGTATTAATCTCGAGTGAGCATTAGTTACGTCACAAGCTAAAGAAGTATCTTAGTCTACCCTTGAGGTCTTTTAAGGAATGGTTTCCTACAAAATTCCTTAAGGACTTATCCAATCGGTTGAAGCCATATAGATAGCCCTCTTAAGCTTTGTTATCATTGACATTCTTTAAAACTTAACCCAATTACACACTGTAACATACACCTTCACCATGGAGGTGACAAAGGCAAGCTCATGACACAATTACATAGTGTTCTCAGATCTTAAAGATTTAAAAGAGCGATAAGGAATGAGAAAACATTCCTTTTCCATACCAAGAGTAACCCCCATAACACTACATTCAGCTATCATGGGAAGGCACTCATCATCGTATGATCTCTTTTTCAAATTTCATATTGGCCTTTTTCCCTTGTTAGCCTCCAATGAATGCTTCTCACCCACTTGTTATTAACTTGGTACTGATGGGCTATAAGAGCATACTCCGAAAGACTAGCATTAAATTCTTTAAATAAAGAATTAGAGTGTAATCTCTTAGAGCCCTTACCCTTGGTAAACTAAAAGAAATGCTTTATAGATGACATCATATTTGCAAAAAGAAATTATGCATAAGTTTGTGCTTCCTTGGTTGGGTTATTTCAGTGATTGATGCATGTTTCTAGTTTAATAGCAGTGTATATTGCATGTTTGTATGTTTGATTGAAGTTTGATGAGTTTTGGGTTGAGTTTTGAAGGTGATCTTACGGATTTTGATCGTGGGTGTCGAAATAGGGTAGGATTAGGGCAGGATGCACGCCCGTGCGTTCGTGTGTGCACGCCTGTGCATTCTAGTTTTAGCAAGGTCACGGTCGTGTATGCGAGGCATGCATGACTAGCTTTTGAGAAGGTCACGTCGTGCACCTGAGGGTCACGACTGTGCGTTAGCTAAATGTGAGATTTTAGCTAGAATTCCAGAACCTTACATGGTTGGGCTACACGCCCGTGCGTCAAATCCTGCACGTCTATGCGCCTAGTAAAAATGAGAAAAAAAAAAGTAGAATTTCAATAACAAGAAAGCGAAAAGAATAAGAAGAGGGAAAAGAGAAAAGAATAAGAGAGAAAAGAGAAAAAGAATAAGATATTTTCCAGAATCATACTTTAATCTCACAACAGAATAAGAAACTCATCAACAGACTTAAACAACGTAATGTAGTGATAGGTTACAATTAGAAAATGAAAACAAAGATAGAAATAGAAACAGGAAGAGAACAGGAAACAGGAAAACAACAACTAATACAGTTTACAGATACAGTAACAAAAACTGTAAGGAAGTATACAGAACCCATAACAGTGTACACGAAACTTATTAATACGCTTAATAAGTTAGAGTAACAGAAACAGTAAGATAAACTGTAATCAGAAAGAAAAGAGAATTGATAAGATAACATGCATGAATAGTATCATTCAGCATAGCATGTTAAACAGTATTTTCAGAAAAGGGATCAAGTAATCCATTTGCATCAGTTTTTAGCATTAAGGCCCAATGTTCAGGTTTATGAGTAAGGGTGAATTCAAGGGGGCATCTATAGGATTTTAGCTTTCTGACTTCGATCAGATTGGTTAGATTTTAGCTTACTGGTCTGAGGACTGGTATGGTAGGACATTTCAGTTTACTGGCATTTTGTTGGTATGGTTTAGCCCATATGGCCAAGATGTCAAATCCTTGTATTCATCAGTCTAATCAACATAACAGGTATCTTCAGATACAGGAATTTCAGAAATAGTTTTATTTAGCTTTTCAATATTTTAGATCTTCAAATCCTAATAAAAGTTTTCAGAAAGATGTTTTCAGTAAACAAGCCCAAAGAAAAATAACATGATTTCAGCATACCATGATACATATTATATGACATAGAAAAGCATATAGACAGTAAGACCAGAAACATGTAAAATAAGAAATGAAAGAAAGATTAAGCTGCACGATATACGTCAGAAGAAAAGAAATAAAAGAGTTCAGCTAATTTTAAGAGAATGCAAGAGATTAATAAGAAAAGCAAAAAGATTAATAAGAAAAGCAAAAAGATTAATAAATGCTAAAGAGGATTGGAAGAAGCTATTAGGCTATCAGGAACTTAGTTAAGTTCACCTAGATAGCAGTTAGCCAGTCAGTAGCAGCTTAGTCTAGAGCCTACCCGAGGCTAGAGGTAGGAGACCTTTACTAAGTGACTTGTCACTCATTCCCCTTAGTTTCCTTTCTTGCAGGTTGGTGTCTGGGGAGCTGAGCTTGGAACACGAGATGGCTGGGTTGTTGGATATGGCTTGAGCGGGTTTTCACCTGAGTTTTCAGTTATATATGCATGTATAGATATATGTTTAGTTTTCAACAGATAACATGTTTGTGGCTTGCATACTTTGTATTGCTCATACATTCAGATTGTACAGTATCTTCTATGTTTTCAGATATTATTATTATATAGTAAATGTGAGTTTTATTTTAGGATACTCTACAGTAGGTTTAGTTTCCCATTATAAAATTTTAATTTAGCTTCTACATATTTTCAGTAAACAATCAGCGTAGGATCTATTGTTATATATTAAAGATATATTTCAATAATAATAATAATAATAATAATAAATAATAAATAATAAATAAATCTGGTTTACAGTAATATATAGTAGGCGGGGTCTTACAAAAAGGTGGTCAAGTATACTATCTAAATAATATCTTTCAACATATAGGGTAAAGCCTTTATCAGACAAGCTCTATCTATATATTACCACTATGCCCTGGTTCCTCATCCAAATACAACAGGTGAGATAACTAAAGTTATCAAGTTTGAATGTCAAAACAATAATTAGTGGATAATGTACTCGACACATAGACTAGACCTCGTGTTGAAAGGATAACATCTACTCACACCCTTGCACATGAGTGCTATAACTAATTTTAATCAGTAGGCTAACTCATATCATCGTACTTGTAAAATAGATATGTGCAATATACAAGACTTGTGCCATATTATCCTGTTTAAAATTATTGTTCACTTAAGTGCGTCTATTCAAAATACACTAAAACAATGATGTTAGAATAAAGTGATATAAAAGATATACATAATTCCTTATTGTACATGTATAACTCTTTTAAGAAGGCTTAGTGGTGTTTGCTTTTATAACTTTGTTGTTCGCTTAAGCACCATATTCTAACAGTCTTTATGATAATGCAACAATGACAGAAATAAAGAAATAACAACTTGGTTCCATTATATTAATATGAATATTCATTTAAAGAAAAAAAAGGAGCAAAGAGAAAACATTCAAAAGAGAGAAGGCTAAGATATTAATCTCGAGTGAGCATTAGTTGCATCACAAGCTAGAGAAGTATCTCGGTACTCTTTCCCTTATCAACCTCCAATAAATGCTTCTCACCCACTTGTTGTCGACTTGGTACTGATGGGCTATAAGACTGTATGCCGAAAGACTAAAGCTAAATTCGTAAAACAAAGAATTAGAGTGTAAGCGCTTAGAGCCCCCACCTTTGGTAAACTAAAATAAATGATTTGTAGATGATATCATATTTGCAAAAAGAAATTATGGATTGCTATAACAAATGACTTACACTAGAACTCTTTGAGGAAAGTGAAAGGCACTGAAAGCTTTAAAAAAACCTAAGATAAAAAGTGATTGTTAACAAGTTTTATAAGCAAATATAAGCCAAGTGGGAAGTAATCCTTATTATCTACCATAACTCTACAACACGTGTTATTGACCTAATAGTGCACACAAATTGTAATCAATAAGACTTCTTGATATCATAGATCATCATGATTAACATACAACACATTAAACACAGTGTATAAGTGACATCATCACAACGCCTTATAACTTATCTTGAATCTCCATTCATTTACTTACACAAAAAGGCCAAACGATTAATGCCCATCCAGGGTTTCCTTAAATAACAAAATCCCACTCAAAAAGTTTTAAAAAGCCAATGCCTAACTTTTTTAAATTTTTTTTAACATTTCATAGTACATGATCAAAATACCCTTCATAAAAAATTAAATAATGTTAAAATTAAAATAAAATCTAATATAAAATAATAATAAAATAATAATAAAATTTTAAAAATAAAAATTTCAAAAAAATGGCCACTACCACTAGTAGCATCACTAGATGATGGGCACAAAAAACTTAACTAGGTAGTTGAAAATGGTCCCCTAGTTATATTAGAAACCAAATATAACCGACTTGATGGCCGAGACAATTAGATCTGACCTCTAAAGTTTTAATAGAGGTGGTTAGATATGACCTCATATGTCATCGGATTTGGTCTAAAATAGCCGGTTTGATGCATACTGGTCATTTTCGACTATTTTTTATAACAAAAATGGTAAAATCTAGCTACCACCGCCAATCTAATCAGATGACAATTTTCTATCATCTAGTTAGGCTTTCGATAGTCATTGCCACTAGTGACACTATCGACAGTAGTGACCACTTTTTTAAATTTGTTTATTTTAAATACTTTTAAAATTTAAATTAATTTTTTAAAATATTTATTATTTAATATTTTTATAAATTTAATTTAATTATTTATTATTTTTTAAATTATTCTTATTCCAAAAGACAAAAATACTCCATCGACTAGTTAAGTTTAATGGTTAATCGTTAAATTTAAACATTAACTTTAGTCAACGGTGACTATTTGGCTTTTTAAAACTTTTTGGATAACACTTTGTCATTTAAAAAAACCTTAGATGGGAATTAGTCATTTGGCCACACAAAAAAGTGAAAGAGTTTCCATGGTTCTACGCATACTTTAGAATTGAGAGGTAATTTTTATATGGTGAAACCCCTTTTTATCTGAATTTGCTAGTACATGTTATAATAGGTCAGTAGGTATGATTGAAATTCACAACAATTTCAAGCATGTCCCAAGTTGTATTAGTATGAAAACTGTCATGTTAGTCTTATATTTTGTAGATTGAAAGAAATTAAATTTGAAGCATTTTCTTCGGTAATTTCTCTCCCGTAAATTTTTTTTTCCAAATGAGGTGATATAAAAAAAAGAAAAAAACAGAAATAAAATAGAAAGCATCTTATATATTACCTTGAGTTGGATTCGCCAAGATAGAAATTTTTAATTTTCAAATCCACCGAACTCCGCACCTCTTCACTCTGCAAAAATCTTCTATTTCAGTATTTAAATTCTCAACATAAAATCGGATGGTTATCCGTCTATATATGTAATCTTCACCACTGGGCAAAACAGAGGACCTAAAAGGGAATTCATATCCCATGAATACGTGATCTGAGTCCAGGTAGTCGGGTCCAGTATCACGCTCCCATCCCCTCAAAGTTCCATGGAACGCATCCACTATATCATTTTCTCTTGTAAGCAAGTACTCAAACCCAACCGCCAAACCCTGGCCTTCATTATGATAGTTTGGAAACTCCACAACAACACAGACAATAGGATGAGTGAGCTTAACAAACCGACTATTTGGCAGTTGATCCAGAGTTATGGAAGACCCTACCCCTTTATAGAGAAACCACGATGGAATTTCACTTCCACGGAAACAGATGCAACTACGATGAGTATTACGTTGAAAGCATTCCTGTGCAAAAATAAGAAATAAAAACTGATTTCAACCGCCTATGACAGGGTAAAACTTTAACGTATTTCATTCACAAATTTCTTTTTCTGAAAATGATAATGAACGTCATATGAAATAAGGAAGATTCTCAACCATACATACCTTTATAGCATAAGGTGATATAAACATTACTGCGCTCTCCCGATGGAAACAATTGCTGACGTTAATTCTTAGGCTTTGACGAGAAGCTCTGGCCACCCAAGATAAAGAATGTAATTGTAATGTTGTGCAATTGTTTGCATCCATATTTTCTAAACTACTTGGAAGCCACGGTAGGGATCGAAGCCTCTCGCAGTAGCTTAGGTCAAGATTAGACAACTTACTCAGGTGTATAATGCTTCGTGGAATGATCTCAAAAGGGTTCCTGCCAAGACGTAAAGTTCTTAGTGTGGTTAACTGACCTAGATTCTCCGGCAACTCCTGAATATCACAGCGAGTTAGATCTAGTTCTTCTAGACAATGCAACTTTAGAATGGATGTTGGAACTTCTCTTGCAGTGACCCCCTCTGCTTTAAGCACCCTCAAAGCACCTAAGTCTCCCAACTTAGGTGGCAAACCGTGAAGTTTTGAACACCCTGAGAGATCGAGATATTCAAGAGATTTTAACATGTAGATTTTTATTGAAAGCTTCTCAAGCTCAGAGCAGTGTTTCAGACTCAATATAACTAGTCTAGATAAATTCTCTACAGATGACGGCAACTCCCCTGTTGCAGTTTCATCTAAATATAACTCTTTCATATTCCAAAAGATCTGTGGAAACTTCTTAAGATTTGAGCAGCCAGAAAAGATAACTTTTTCGAGAGATTCTAGACGAATGCTTGTTGGAAGACTAACAAAACTTCTACATTGCCTCATATTCAAGACGCGAAGCTTATAATTGAGGCCAGAAGTGGATGAGACAATCTCACACAAACTTGTACAGCCTTCTAGAGTCAAATTCTCAAGATTTGGGACCAATAAGAGATCTAGGGATTTTAGACGTTCAGAGTAGCTTAGGTTAACATGTTTCAAACGACAAAGCTGTAAATAGGAAAGAAATAATCAGCAATGATATCAATATCTTTGATATTTAGAACTTAAGAGAAAGGTGATACCTTGTTATCCCAAAAAGCATCATAGTATGAATATCATTGCTCTTTACCTTGACTCCAGGACAAAGCTCTTCAACACTGCTATGAGGCATGTCAAGGGCGACTAGGTACTTGGTCAAAAAGTTTGATTGCAATGATTTCAATGGACATCCATCCCAACGCGCGTATCGTAGCTTAGTCCGAACATTACGAAACTCTTCAGAAACATGCAGCTTATTGATATCATTCACTTCATTGTGCGCATTATGTAGTTTAAAGAATCTAAGTTGACCCATCCTTTCTAAAGCACTAGCTTCCAAGTATATGATCTCTTCTTGTTTAGACATGTCTAAACATATGCCTTTAACTGCATTAGAAACCTAATACCAAGAAAAGATGATAATTAGCTTGCAATAAACTATTTAAGAGTTCATTGACAAAGATAATATATATTTTTTCTAGTTTCTTCTAAAATGATTTCTTAGAAGCGATATTTTAAAATATCTCGTAGGTTAAAATAAAAAATAGTAATAATAATATCAGAGTTTATATAATGTATTTGAAACTCACCTCATTATCTTCCAATACCCTACAAACGTCTTCGTGGTACCATAAACGACTACGTTTACCAGGATTTTCTGTAAACTCTTGTCGGACAATTTCCCAACCCATTTCTTGAAGCAAATCATGCATTGATATCTTATTATCTTCTGTCATACTTATGAGACACTTATCAATAAGAACAATTAGTTCCATTTCAGTCTTATAGTCACAAGCATCCAAGAAGTCAACCACAAAAGCTTTAGTCTCCCATTTAAGGAAACATGCAATATCTAGAAATATATTCTGCTGCTCATCGTTTAGATCATCATAACTTATTTTTAGTACCTTGTGAATGTCCTCGTGAGGAATTATTTCAAATTTTTTTAATGTACTTTTCCAAAAATCTTTTGACCTGTCAAGTAAGTAACAACCTAACACTTTAAGAGCTAAAGGAACACCTCCAGTATAGTTAACTACCCTCTTTGACAAGTCCTCATAATCTATGTTAGGACGATTTCGGTGAAAAGCATACCAACTAAAAAGCTGAAGAGCGTCACTATAATTTAGCCCCTTTATCTTGCATATATTTGCAATATCAATTCCACAATTTCGAAGCAAATGATAGTCTCTTGATGTTATAATGACTCGACTTCCTGGGCCTAAACCATTAATATGTTCAATCAAAGATTCTACTTGTTCTAAAGTGGTCACATCATCTAAAACAACGAGAGCATTTGTACGATAAACCCTTTTTTGTGTGGAGCTGATAGGACACCTTAATATTGTAGCAAGAAGTTCTTGTCGCATTCGAGTTAATCCATTGGGTCTTGTTGATTCTTCCCTAATATTTCTAGCAAAGTATGAGGCTTGAAACTGATGGCTTATTTTGTCGAATACATTCTTTGCAATAGTTGTCTTTCCTATACCAGGCATTCCCCAAAGTCCTATAATGTGAACATTTCGCAACCCAGTTTGCAATAGAGATTCAATTTGGCCGATGACTAATTCTAATCCAACCAATTTCTCATCATTATTACTAGGGAAGATGAAATTTAAGATCTTGAAAACATCTTCAGTAACTTTCTTTGCAAGATCATAATTTTTCCTAACAAAAATTGAAAAAAGAAATTGTTAAAAATGCAGTGAATAATTAAGAAATGAAAAAAAAAAAATTCCAAAAATAACAGATTTTAATGAAGCCAACCTATGCAACATTATTAAAAGAATTAGAGAATTTTCATAAATCTATATCTATCTAGCGAAATATACATGGAATCTCTCCTAAACTACATGATATATAATTAATGTGAAGGTTATAATAATCAGCTAAAACTGCAAGAGTAGTAAATTAAAGGGTAGAGAATTACGATGTCGTATTTGATGTCTGGCCAGATACGTTTGCTGCGTCTGCCAAAGCATTCTTCCATGTCTGAACCTTTTCTTTAAATTGTTCTTCTGTCATTTGTAGCCTCTTTAGTTTCTCCTCATCAAAACTTTCTAGAAGGCTGGCAAATCCATGTCCAAAAGTTCCAGTTTGATTCCTTACGTCTGATGGATCTATGCGATAGAAAACTGGTATTACTACCTGTTTTCTCGTTTTCTTGCACTCCATGATCTTCACAAGTTCTTCAAGACACCATCTTGAAGATGCATAACCTTTCGAGAAAATAATAACTGAAATCATTGATTCTTCAATTGCAGTCATAAGAGATGACGAAATCTCCTCTCCTCTGTTAAGTTCATCATCAATGAAAACTTTTACATTTTCCCGCTCCAAAGTTCCATGTAAAGTGCTGGTAAACGTGGTCCGGGTGTCCTCGCCATAGAAACTGAGAAAAACATCATACTTCCTCACATCAACAGCCGAGGAAGAAGAAGCCAGCGCACTTGATAGACTTTCAAGACTAAAAAACCACCATCTCAAAAAACAATATGAATAAGTTCTATCCTAGAAGCGTGACTGCTTTCTCTACCAGTAAGCTATTGCCTAGAACCATCTACCAGTCAGCTATCGTCTAGAACCATCCACAAACTTTGATTGCACCTCCCAAAAATTTCTTTGCCGCGTGGGAATCTAAAAAAGGAATAAAAGTTTCTTGATTAATCTCTTTATTGTTTCATATGTTGACGAGACAGAAATTAACTATAAAATGCCGGGAACTTTCGGCGAACCTTTCCTCCGGTTGGAAGATAATTTTGGGCTTAAACCCTTATTACCACCCAATATTTTTTAAACTGGCCAAATTTTATATATTAAATTTAATAAAAATTAAATTTTTATCTATTTTAAACTTTTATTAAATTTTTTATAAAAATTATTGGAAGGAAATCAAAATACTTTCAAATTAAATAATATTAGTATTTTAAAGTGTACCCATTAAATACTTTTTATTCATTGCTACTCATTATAATTAAAAATAATAAAAAATTTATTAGTATAAATATAAATAGGGGTTAATAATAAAAAATAATATGTTTAGGTTAAATGGAAATTTTTTAAAAAATTGTAGGAGTTCTAAAATTTAATAAAATTAGGGTATTTTTGAAGATTCAAAAAAGCCTGAGGTGTTTTTAAATTTGAAAATTTTGAGGTGCTTTTTGAAATTTTAAAAAGGTTTGGAATGTTTCAAAACTTTTAAAATTTCAATATGCCCCTTAATAGTTTAAAAAATGACAATTACACCTTACACACAACAAAATAGGGGGTATAATATTTTATTACAAACTATTTAGGTTATAATATATTTGTAAAATATATAAATGAATATGGTAATTTTTTAAATAAGAAAGAAAAATAACACATTTACCTCTACTATGTTTAAAAAATAACATTTAGACCCTCAAATGTATTATAATCACTACAACAAATTCGATAAATTGTGACGTCAAAATTTGTCACATAAAGTGTCATTTTTGTCACTAAATTTTTTTTGTGACGAAATTTTATTGTCACAAGAATTGTCACCGCAGCCCCGTCTCAAAAAGTATATATGACGCAATTTATATTTGTCACTAAATAGTCAAGTTTTAGTGACGAAAATTTTCATTGTCACCATATGTTATCACTTTTTGTAACATTAATAATGTCACAATTAATGTCAAAAATTTGTCATCTAATATCATATTTCGTCACAAAATTATTATACTTTAAATGATAAAATTACATCTCGTCACCAAATAATGTGTTTATAGTGACGAAAATCATTATAGATATGAAAATAATGCAATTATATTGACAAACATATTGTTTAATTTTTTGTCATCTAAATTTGTGTTTCATCACAATAGATACGATGATAAATGACAATAAAAGAAATCGTCACCAAATAATATACCTTTTTTATGATGAAAATGTATTTGTCATTGAACTAATAAATTTTAATAATGTAATAAACGTCAAAATTAAGAGACAATTTTTTTTATTGAAGTGTTATTTTTCTTTACAAAATTTATATTGTCATTATATAATTATATTTGTGAACAATATAATTCATTACAATAAGATATGACATTTTATTAATTAAAACCTAATATTTGAAAATTGCAATAAATAAAAAATATCATAAATTATTGATAAATATACTTCAAGAAAATATATGAAAAATAAAATTCTTAACATTCTCAAAATAAAATATCAATGAACATAAATTCAGTAATGTCGAATCATTATATCAGTAACTAAATCAACATAATAAGTCTTAAAACAATAATAAAAACTTATCAAAAAAAGTCATCAAGATCAATCTCCTTTCAAGCTTTACTTCTCAGATAACTTTGGTCTATCTTCCTTCCAAAACTAATAACTGTAAAATCAATATACAATAATATCATCAGAACATATTATAGTTGTTATCTGCTGTATAGAAACAAGAGCAGAGTGGATAATAAAAATAGATACTAAATCAGTAGGATCAACTATTACACTCGAAAAGAAATAGTTTATCTGAAATTCTTGTTTTTTATCATCCATGACAGATATGTAAGTCTAAATATGCTATTTCATAATCATGTAATTACAGTTGAGAACAAAAATGCACATCTTTGGGATCAATAAACAAATTTATAATAGCAAATTAAGGAAGTGTTAAGGTTCACCATAGGTTGGGCACATTGTCTATATTTATTCTATGTGTATTATGTAGGATAAGGACACAAATGTTTTTTAATTTAAAATTTAAGTTACATGGAAGATAATATGAAATAAATGTCATTAATCTTGATGAATTTAATTATATCGCTTTTCTAAAATAAATGAAATAATATGCCACTTTTAAAAATAAAGATGTACAATTATATTCCAATGAAAGGTTTAAAATAGACACTAAAATGTCTTACGGTTAGAACAAATATTTTATTTGGTAGTGATTAAGACATGACTTCTGTACTTCAACAGCATGTCATTAAAAACAACTCTTTTAAAAAAATTACTCTAGAAGCTTACAGCAAATCTCAAGAGAAGACATGATTTTCCAACACCAGAATCTCCAATAAGCAGAAGCTTATACAGATAATCGCTGCAAACAGAACATTACTAATTTAGCCATCTGTAACTCGCATGGACCACAAACTCTAAAAACATATACTGCCCAAAACCTATAATATCAACACACGGCCACAAATTTTTTGGCCCGAGATATTCTAATTGATTCCACGATATATTAACAACGCAGTTAAAATATTTGTTAACAATCAAATTCCAAGGAAGAATACAAAGTCTAATTCACACAAGCATTAACATATTAACACAATCAACGGATCTAATTCATCTAACTGATCATCAATGTCAAATCGGTTATAAAGGAAACGAAACGACAGGTATCTCCGATCAAAACAAAAATATAAGCATCATAAAATACATTATATAATAATCTTAATATGATTATTTTATTTGGTAGTGATCAACATTGGAACTTTCAGCAAATGAATTCCATGAAATTACAGAACTCTTTAATATGATTTAACTGGACAACATAAGCAAAGAATTTTACTTACCCTTATGTAGCCGACTAGATTCCAGTCAAAAAACCTGAATGCCTGCAGCAGATAAGAAGAGTTAATAAATGAAAAAGAAATATAACAGAGAAAAGTTATTCTCAGAGAATATCTTCCTTTCAAGCTAAACATGCATTTCTTATCTGGAATCAATGTGAATAACAATAATAAGTTATTTCACTAAAATATTAACAAAACTATATAAAATTGTGAAACAATAAATCTCATAAAAAATATCACACCTTCTACGTGCTCCTTAGACCATTTAATAGCACACATCCACCTTTTGTCCATTTTATATTACACCTATTTCAAGCATGTATATGGATCATCAATGAAAACAATTATATAACAAATAGAATGTCAATTAAATATAAACAATTATACAGTAGCATTTCCAAGTACTTATAAATGTGCAACAATACAAGGTTTCATTCGTTTAACAATAAAGCAGTTATAGTAATAATACATATATGAGATATATTATACACACACACACACACACACTAAATGATGTATAGTATTTTTTTGTATGGTAGATATATTCAGTATATTAGCATAATATATATACAGTACATATTTTTTCACACAAAATATGCAAACAATATATAAAGTACAAATTCTATACCACACATAAAAACTTCTTCATTACCCGAATTTCTGCTTTCTTCCTCCAGTTCTCCTTTATACAAAATTTTTGGGGCTATTGGACATGATCCTAACCAAGAAAACTATGAAATAGCTTCCTTCATCAAGTTATATAACATCAACCAATATATAGCCCTACAACAGACAAAATCAAATCTCAGAATAATTGAATAAAATCATATTAATAAGTTCTACTCTTGTTGTTCTCATCAACGGACACAAACATGGATAAACTATTCATGTGGATAATAACAGAAGTTTTTTCAGTAACACACTTCAAAGCAAAAGAGTATGCTGAATTAAAAACTGTAACGTGTTTGTTCTGTTAGGAAATATAAGACAGCAAACACTAGAAGAGTTTCAGCAAAAATAAATCCTTCACATCCATGCACGTGACAGCCTAGTGATCATTTGTTCAAAAATAACCAAGTCAATATCTCAATAACAACAGTCATTCACCATATCTTGGAGAGATCCAACATAACCCAAGTTACTACAATTTGAGAAATATTTATATAGATTCAAGAAAACAAGGACAACTATTAAGAGAAAGAAATTGAAACGACAAATCTTAGAAGAAAATTGAGTTCAATAAATATATTGATAGCAGTTTAAACAAGCCAATTCCTGAAACTCATTCATCTTACAAAATTTTTGAAAGAATTTAAGTTGGACAAACACTTTCACTAATCTAATTACAGACAATAACTCGCATTTTGAATGAACAGAGTGATCCAACATTATATGACAATTACCAGAATTGCTGGAAAAAGCAATGGCTGATATTTCCAACGAAATGTGGAATAATAGATTACCACATCTAAACGTCGTCATTTATGGTTTAAAGAAAAAATGATATCTGGCCCAAATTTCATAAAACAAATCACCCTGCATGCTGATAATGTTAACAGGGCAGTTCCATGGCAAAACTGATGCAACACACAGAAGAATAAATAGTCAATTTCCAGAAAGCTCATCAAGAACTAGAGACATAAAATGAGAAATTCTAATTATGTCATTTTGATTAGAATTAAATTCAATATATTTTATAGTTTTAACTCATTTACTCTTCGCAAATTAAAAACTGTAACGTGTTTGTTCTGTTAGGAACATATTACTCATTAACAAAAGAATCAATCTGTTGTCACATAAAAGATTTGATACTAGCACAAATTCAGATTCAATACTGCTTATGGATAAAATCCGGAAGAAAACTAACACACTTAATTCGAAAATGAAGTTGAGATGAAACTGGACAGTGTTGAAATTTTGAAATAATATATTAATATATATTTGGTATTTACTGTAGTAATTCTCGTTTCACTTTTTCATGAAGTCAAATAATGATTGTAAAGAGGCGGCCATCGGGTGCAATAGATACAAGGCCTTTATGAAATCTCTGTAGCTTGGTTTGGAGAAGTACCTTCCGTATTTTCTCGTTGACGAAAATCCCGCGTAAAGAGAGATTTAAAAAGTCAAATTATAATTGGAGTAAAGCAATTGTGCCTGCCAAGTCCAGAATCGAATGGGCATGTTCTATCTACAATATAAAAGGTAGAAGAAGAAGAAGAAGAAGCGTACCTCTGAGAGAAGGCCAGGTGACACAGTCGGGGAGGAAGAGAACCCTAGCGCTTCAGGGGAAAAAGGTATACAGGCTGGCCTTCGCGAATTTTCTACGGTGGTGATTTGGTTAAAAACAATATTAACAATATTCACTTTTTGATTTACCAAAAAAAAAAAAAAACAATATTCACTTTTTATTTATTTTTTCTTAATATTAAACTACGTTTTTAATAAATAAAAACTCTTATTTATTTTTTAAAAAGTATTTATTAAAAGAACTAAAATTAGGGATTATATACAAACTTAACTAATTTTGTATATAATAAAAAGTATTTATTATAAAAACAGAATTATACGAATCGAATACAAATAAGAATCGAACACGAGCTAAGTTATTCGAATTGAACACGAACTCGAACTTTATTATAAAAAAATTCGATGAACATGAACCTGAATTGTACGAATCGAGCCCAAACACGAACATGTGCATGTTCGCATTTGAATCGGTTTGAATTCATCCCTAATTGCTTTCATGACACATTTGATAATTCGTCATCTAATTTCATTATTAGTGACGTCAATTATCGTCATTAAACAAATTCTTATTCGAATAATTTTTCCTTCATACTTTAATTATGATCTATTTATCTTTTTTATTTAAATAAATGTATATTGGTGACTAGGTAGGGCTAGATTTGAATCAAACATGTTAAGGTTCGTTTTAAAATTTAGTTCGAATAAGCCTAAAACAAACTATTCAAATGTGAATACGAATACGAACATGTATATTGGTGACAAAAATAATTCGTCAATGATATTTTTCATGTGTATCAGTGACAATAATTATATTGTCACTAAATATTAATATTAAGTGACACAAATAATTGTCATCAAATGTGTTCCCTCCAAAAAATTTAGTGAGAAATTTTACTATTAGTAACAACTAATTAAATTGTCACCAAATATTAATATTATATGATAAAAATAGTTACCATCAAACTTATTTCCTCTAAAATTTTGCCATGAAATTTTACCTTCATATCAATTGTGACGAATATTATATTTTGTCACAAATAATAATCAACTGTGACGAATATTATATTTTGTCATAAAAAATAATCAATTGTGACAATTAAAATGGTCACAAAAATAATATTTTATAATTAATTTATTTTATATATTAATTAATAACCAACATGTATTACGTCATCAAAAGATACAATATTGTGACGATACATTCGTCATAAATATATATTATATCGTCATAAAATTATTTTAAACTATGCTAACAAATGAAAAAGTGACAAAATTTAATCATTCGTCACTAAATATGAACATTGGTGACGAATAATTCAAATTTTGTTGACAATATATTAATCATCACAATAACAAATGATTTAATGACAATTATAAAAAAAGGTCATTAAAGACTGTCATACGGTGACAAAATTACATGCGTCACAAATAAATTTGTCACAAAATATACAATTTCTTGTAGTGAATATTTGATATAATGATATATGTTTAGGGTAAAATGTAAATTTTTTTTTTCAAATGTGAAAAAAAGTTAGGGTGTTTTCTAAAATTTTAAAGGGAAAATAAAATAATTAACCGAAAGTAAATGGGTCTAAAGCAAATTAACTGTCCCATATTAGGGTTAAGCTTAAATAACCACATTTTTCAATTTCAATGTTAATGCATTTTATATATCAATTTTGCTCTTAAAATATGAACTTATAGACCAATTTTCATCCTTAAAAATGTGAAAACGAAATTTTTATTTGAAAAATAGACTGAAAATATAAAAATTATACATAAAAAAAATTTAAGTATCAATTTTAAAAAGCTTCAAACTCTCTTCAAATCGTGTGTCGCACAAACCAAAGAAATTTAAAAAGTAGCAAACTCCCTCCAAGTCGTATGCGCACAAACTCAACTTGTAATATCCCAAGGTTAAAATTGTCCTTTTAGATTGGAAGTTGGAAATAGCTGCATTTTTATAGTAGAAATAGAGTTGAAAGAGTTTGAGGCTAAAATAGTTAGTTTTAGAGTTTGTGTGGCATATGCTTATGTCTCCTTGGGAGACCTTTTCATATGAAGCGCGAGAAGTGAAAAATTCCAATTTTTCCACCATGCACGATCGTGCACCCCTAAAGAGCACCATCGTGCATGCCTGGTGCTTCCGTTGCCCTACTTAAAATTGTACTTATCCATTTTCAAAAGCAATTTCACCTAAAGTTTTTCTTTTATTTTCAAAGAATCCTAACCTTATGAGAGAAGAACAACATCCAGAGGTTCCAAATCAAGCTAAAGAGTGAGATTTTGCTTAGGAAGAGAAGAGAATTAGCCATGGCAAGAGGTAAGTGTTTCCTTACCTCTTTCCCTTACTTTCTTTGTATATGGTTGCTGTTTGTTAAGCTATGATGATAATTTCAGTATGTTTATGATTTTATGACATGATTGAGTGAAGCAAATGATGATGATTTAGTTTGTTGCTTAGGAATTTGTTTTTGTATGTATGTTTATGCTTATGTGTAATACCCGAAACTAGGTATGATTAATGGTCATTTATGTCTATTAGTAGTTAATTATAGTTGAGAACATAAAATAAAAATAACTAAGAAGGACATTAAACCTTAAGTTAACTTAATTGAACAACATTTTTAGATATGGGCAAAATGATCTTTTTACAAAGAATCAGAGGTTAGAATAGGGATTAAAATAAAAAGACATAAAATAGTTTACATGGTTGACAAGATTATTTTGGTAAATTGTAAAGAGGACATAAATATCATTTTTACAAAAAATGAGGGGTAAAATGGTAACTTTAATAAAAGAGTTATTTTTTTATATTTTAAAGGCATACCAACATAATCTTTTATGCTTTACCCTATATAGTTAATTAAAATTACAAGAATGACTTAGCTGTGTTGAAATTCAGAAATAAAGACAAGGGTATTTTAGTCACTTATAGGTTAGACATTAATTGTAACAGATAAATATGTATAAAGTTGATCTATCTTCTTCCTCCCATAGCCAAACTCTCACTTTCTTATTCTCATCATTCTTGTTTCATTTTGAGTTCAATTTAAGGTAAACCAAGGAGTTTCCAAAAGATTAGAGAAAAGTAGAAGAAATTAGTTAATTATTTTAACTAAGGTAAGAAT
Organism: Anacardium occidentale; assembly: GCA_026122585.1. Lineage (NCBI taxonomy): Eukaryota > Viridiplantae > Streptophyta > Magnoliopsida > Sapindales > Anacardiaceae > Anacardium > Anacardium occidentale. The sequence goes on from JAJEJH010000553.1 coordinate 26,677, forward strand.
TTCAAGGAATTTGATATAATTGTGCATAGGCTTATGATTTCATATTCTTTAATGGTCATTTAGGTGGAAGAAAATAAGAAAGGTGGTGAAAAGAAAGAGAACAAGAATAATCAAAGCTTAAGGGAAGTAAATTATGCTTTTAGAACATTTATCTTAAAATTTGATAAAATTAGGGTTTGATGACAATTAGGGTTTTATGTAATTGATATGTATATATTGCAATTCATATGTCCAATAGTGCAATTGAGTTGAAATAATGTTGGAAGGTTGTGAAATTATGATATGTATGTATAATGTAGATTATGCCATGTTTGGAAACTTATCATGCTTTGATTATTGGTTAAATCTTTATATAGAATTATGTATTAATACATGTTTAAAGATGATATATAGTGTTAAATTGAAGAAATCTTAGGTTAATAGAAAGTGGTAATTTGACCTTAAATATGCTAAAGAGTTGTTTGTAATTATATATATATAAATACACTTTTGGTATAAATTGTAACATCCCGAGATTAGAATGGTCTTTCTAGGCCTTGGATTGGGGTTAGAAGATAGATTTCTCAGTTAGGAATCAGTTTCAGTGAGTTAGGAGGGTCAATCAGTCTTTTGGATGGTTTTATATACAGCTTGTGGACAAAGCACGACCGTACATCTCTGGACACATGCATGGGTGTGCATGTGCATCCTTTTCTCGCCATGCATGCCCGTGCATGTTTGCCACATCCCATGCATGCTTGCTAGTGTATCAAGCAGTGTTTTCCCTTCACAAGTTTCAATCAGCTTTTCCTCTTCCCTTTCTCTTCAGCCAACCCTAATCAAATTAAGAGAGAGCTCAGCCAGCTTTTAGTAGCCAATCCAGCCAATATTCAGCCAGAGATAGAGAGATTGAAGTCCTTAGTAGTTCCAGGTAAGTATCTTCTTACCTTTTTCTTGTTTCCAGAGTTTATGTTTCCTTGGTTAGGTTGATTCAGTTATAGAAGCATGTCTTCAATTTAATAATATGTTCTTGTGATATTAATGATGAAATAGATGAGAAATTTGGAGGTAGAAGCATGCTTAGTTCCTTTGATACATATGTGTCTATGTTTAAGGGTTTAGAGAGATATTAGTATGATTTGGCTATGAATGATTGGGAAAATATGTTATTAGTAGTATATGTTACATGCTTGAATGTTATGGTATGTTTGATTGAAGTTTAATAAGGTTTGAGTGAGTTTTCGGTGGTGATCTTACGTGTTTCGGCCATGGGTGTCGAAACAAAACAGGATACACACCCGTGCATTCATGTACTCATGCTTATGGATTGTTGTTTTAGTAAGGTCACAATCGTGTATGTGAGCCATACACGACTGGATTTTAGTAGAGTCACGACTGTACGCTTGAGGGTCACGGTCATGCTGTAAGACCCGCCGCCCCGAGTACCCCTACTGCTGAACAATAAATCTCTTTTATTTACTAAACTGGAAATTGGGTACCCGAGACGGGAATCCTACGAAAAGAAAACCCTACTGCTGCTACTGAACATAAGCGAAAGCTGAAACTGAAACAAATATACAATGAGCCCATACTGGCTTTCCATATATATTTAACTGTTCTGTACATCTGTTTATACAACTGAAATATACAAAATACATACAAGACCTCACAGGTCCAAAACTGAAAGAAAATACAGCTGGAAGTGTGTATGGGGTCCTCCTCGCCAGCCTCAATCCACCCGCTCCTCGCCAGCAGCTAACTGACCTGAAAAGGAAGGAAGAAGGAAATGGATGAGTGATAAAGATCACCCAGTAAGCATTCCTTACTTCCCCCGCCCAAGCAAGCGATAAACACACACACAAGCACACACTGAAACTTAGCCTCGGCCCTATCCATACATCTAGTCGCTTGTTGGCGCTGAAACTGATTATTCTGAATTGTTGTTATCTGATTACCTGATTATCTGATTATCTGATTACCTGCTTATTAATGAATCATGGCATGATGTGGATGTCATGTCATGCTGAACTGGAAACTGAAACTGTATGATGATGCATGCATCTGAATCTATCTGACTGTACCCGAAAGTATCTGCTGTGCTGATCAGGCTGATAAACACAGGGATTCGACATCCTGACCAAGTGGGCTGAACATTCTAGCTACTGGCTAGAAAGCTGAAACTGAAATGCTGTTGAGTAGTCTGACTGGTGTCAGAAAGCTGGGTCCCACAGATGCCCCCTCGAGTTCACCCTAACTGTAACCCATACATTGGGTTCTGAATGCTGAAATCTACTGAATTCGGATCCCTGGATCCTCTTTCAGACTATATGCTGTGTCATGCTATGCACATGCTACATTTCTTATCTGGATTTGCTGTTATCTGATGTCATTTAGCCCTTGGATGGATTACCAAACCTTTAAGAAGTCAATTCTGCCTTTTCTGGGAAAATCTGGCTGACACACGACCGTGCAAGGAAAGCACACGGTCGTGTAGCACACACACACGGCTGTGCCCAACAAAGGCACACGGGCGTGTGCCCAGACACACAGGACCGTGCCCCGATCGTGTGCCTGGCCGTGCAAGCTTCTGGAATAAATCTAACCATTTCACGCAAAAGAAGGACACACGGTCGTGTCCCTCAGGACACACGGTCGTGTCCCTGCGTTTCCTGCCCGTGTGCACTTCGTGCACACGGTCGTGTCCACTTCGTGCACACGGTCGTGTCCACTTCGTGCACACGGCCGTGTCCTTGCAGGAACAAGGGCACACGGGCGTGCACTCGCGGGCACACGGCCGTGCGTCTTGTCCTGCTCAGACATGGCACACCTGAAACGCGCAGGAACCCAACTGATTCTCAACCAAACTGCAATTAAACTGAAACACACATCAATGGCACTTCAATCATCACATATACGTTATCAATTTCATCATCCATCCAATATCACTGAATCCACCATGGCAAATCAAACTTTCTCTCACAACACACACACACAAACAAAGCATGCATGTATTCTGGGTGGAAAATAAGCATAGCAATCAACATATAATCATCATCTCATCATCATATACACATGCAAGCATAGCATCTCAAGCTGGAAATGGAAACACACGTTTCCATCCACATCAAACAAGTTGGGAAACTCAAAGAGAAAGTAAGAAACACTTACCTCTCGCCATGGCTGCTGGAAACTATCTCTCAAGCTAATCTCTGATCTCTCTAACTGGATTGATAGCTGCTGGAAGCTGGAAATCTGATCTAGGGCTAGGAGCTGTTGAGAACAAAGAAACTGAGCTAAAGAAATGGGAAAAGCTGGGTGAGAAGCTAATAAATCTCCCGTCTCTCTCTCCTGCTACCCACCTGCACGGGCGTATAGGGCACAGTGCACGGGAGTGCACCAGGGAAAATGAAGAAAATTCATTTCCCGTGCTTCGCATGATTAAAACCTCCCTAAAGGCATCACACGAAGGCCACTCAGCTCTGGAAAACTACCATCTCACCCCTGAACTCCTCAAGACCCCCACCCTATTCCTGGTCTTATTTCTAACCCCACAACTCTATCCCTAAGGGCTTTTCTAGAAAAACCCAGGATGCTACACATGCGTTAGCAAAATAAAAAATAAGTTGAGATTTTCCAGAACCTAGCACTATTGGGCTACACAGCTAGCACACGGCCCCTGTACTTGTATGCACGCCCGTGCGTCCGATAGTGCACGCTCGTATGCCTAGTGAAAATGAAAAACTTTCTTCCCATTCAGCAGAATTTAAGTGATATAATCAAATTATGAATCAGAATAAGTCTAAAGAAGAAAGAGACACATAAAATTATACAAGAACCTTCAAAGTCACACTTTCACAGTATTAATTGAGAAGAAATTAATAGTAATGCTGAAACAGCTTGTATAGCAAAACATGACCAGAAAACAAATGGAAACAAGAAAACAGTGATAGATACAGTAAATGGATACATATACAGAAACAGAAATTGAAACAGTATAGAAACAAACAGAAACAGAACTAGCAACAGTTATGAAATATATAATACAGGAAACTTCCAGATACAGTGACAGAATACAACAGAACTCAAAACAGTTTATACAGAACTTATTAATAAGCTTAATAAGTTACTGAAACAGCATAACCGTAAGAATATATAGAACATATCCATAACAGATATACATCTAAACATAAATTAATCAGAAGAAAAGAAATCATAATTTATCATGCATGATATGTATTACATGATATGACATGTTATACAGTGTTTTCAAAAAGGGATCCAAGGATCCAATTACATGTTTTCAGTAGAAAAACACGATGATTTAGACATCGATTTTAGGGGTGAATACGAGGGGGCGCCTGTGAGTTTCAGCACACCCTATGGGAACCAACATTAAGGTCTATATGACTATACTGGCCACTATATATCGGTATATACTGATATGTTCAGTTAGTAGTTTAGGATGATATGACCAGTATATAGAGCGATGCACTCAGTTTCAATATGAGATTCAGTGGCAGCACGTGTTTTAGACAGTTTCAAGCACATGTTTGTATAGGAAACTCACATGACCATAGAATCGAATCCTTGTATTCATCAGTCTACGCAGTATAGTAGGTATCTTCGGATACACAGTTTTTAGATATAATTTTCAGATACAATTTTCAGTATTTTAGTAGCTTTTATATCAATAAACAGTTTTCAGAAAAATGATTTTAACAAATCGGTTAAGGCACAGATATGATTTCAGTATATTTCATGACATGTCATTTCCACATGACATACACAGCAAAGCATGATTCAGTTTGGATTAATTAGTGAGAAATAGTAAACATTCAGAATACATGAGACTCATATGACAATACATGACAGAAGATCAAGTAGAACAGAGAAATTACCAAACAATCTGATAACCAATAATACAGACAGAATATGAAATACCAGAAAGAAAAGCCTATATGAAATATTATATATATGTAACAGAATGAACAGGTTTACAGAAGAAACCTATAGCAGAACAGTTAATGAGAAAAGATAATGAATATTAGAAAGAGAGTTTGGTGAGTCAAGTTAGACTGTTTAATTTCTCTTCATTCTGGGTTGTTTACATATACTCATATACATATTTATGACACGACATGAGACAATGTTCGAACAGTGAGTTGAGCTAGAGCAAAATACGTTATCAGATCAAAAATGAACTCAGTTGAGGTTATCAGATAAACAGTCAGACTACTTATAGGCAAAGTAGAGTCTATTAAGCTAGTAATCAGATTGGCAATGAAACAAAAACAGAGTAAGAAAACATTAAAGAAAGAAAACAAAGAATAAGATAAGAGAAGAAACTATTAAGCTATCAGAGAACTTAGTTAAGTTCATCAGCTTAGTAGCTAGCCAGAAATACATCAGCTTAGAGCCTACCCGAGGGTAGAGGTAGGAGATGCTTACTGAGTGATTTGTCACTCATCCCCCGTAGTTTTCTTTTCTTGTAGGTTAAGTTAGGAAGCTGAGCTTGGAGCAAGAGATGGCTAGGGAGTGTAGCATCCTAGATTCCAAAGCCTTTTCGGTTAGATTTTTGGGGTTAGAAATCGAATTCAAAGAGAGATTGGGAGTCTGGATAAGTTCAGGGGTGAGTTGGTAAGTTTTCGAAGCCATGTGGCTTCCGTTTGAATCCTTTCGGAAGGATTCGATCAGGCGAGCGAGCGGGAAATAAGTGATGCTTATTTTCCCTGGTGCACGACCGTGCATCATTGGTGCACGCCCGTGCGTGGCATAGTATATAAGTGGAGCCGTGAGCTTTATGTCATTTTTCTCACCCAAGTCTTCTCTTTAGCCAAAGTTTCTCTCTTCCTTGCAGCTCCTCCCATCCTTAGAGAGGAAATCCAGCAGCCGGTACCTCCCAATCCAGCAAGAGAGCCAAGAGATTAGTGTTTGAAGCTTGTTTTCTGAAGCACGGAGAGAGGTAAGTGTTCCTCACTTCTTCTCACGTTTTTCCAGCTTGATTGATGAGTTTTGTTGCCATGGATGAATTCCTTGCATGCTGATGAATGTGTGGAATGCTTATATGTGATTGCATGTTGATTTGGTTGATGGATTTCCACCCTTGAAGCTTGCATGTGTGTATGTATGGTTTTAGAAAGAGAAAGGAGAAGTTTCCATGGTAAACTTGTGATGAATGAGTGCATGTTGCATGTGGAGCTTGGATTGTGATATTTGAAGTGCTGGGGATGTATGTTTGAAGTGTTATTGCAATTGGATGTGTTTTGGTTGGCCATTTTGTGCATTTTTCGAGCGGTGCTTTGTTGAAGAACCAGACGCACGACCGTGTGCCTGCATGGCACGGCCGTGAGCCTGTGTTTCTCCAGATGCACGCCCGTGTGCACGACGTGTGCACGACCAGAAAATGTACATGCACGCCCGTGTGTCCGCATACGCACGCTCGTGCGTAGGCATTTTCAATGAAGATGAATAGTAAATTCCAGTAGCTTGTACGACCAGCGCACGACCCCGTGCGTCCTGGCTCACGCCCATGCACTTTGATGCACGCCCGTGCATCAGCAGATTTTTAGAAAATATTTATTAATTGATTAATTAAGCATGAGAATTCATAATAAAGGCTAATTGGCTTCAGATAAGCATCAGTTGAGCATGAAATCAGATAATAAGCTGCATGTGCATATCATGACATGGCATGTAGTTTCAGAAAGGATTAGGGGATCCGAATTTAGCAGTATTCAGTATTCAGAACCCGATGTACGGATAAGAGTAGGGTGAATACGAGGGGGCATCTGTGGGAATCAGCCTTCTGACACCAGTCAGAACGCTCAGCAGTATTTCAAATTCAGTTCCTGACACCAGCCAGATGATCAGCAGTATTTCAGTATTACCATGTGACACCAGTCAGATTGGGCAGCAGTGATTATTCAGCAGCTTTCTAGCCAGTAGCTATAATGGTTAACCCACATGGCCAGGATGCCGAATCCCTGTATTACCCAGTCTGATCAGCACAGCAGGTACCCGAGGGTACAGAGAGGTATTCAGATGTATGCATCCAGTGTTTTCAGTTAGCATGGCATGACATACACATCATGACATGAACAAATATGATATCAGTAAATAATAATGAAACAGATATTCAGTATCCAGTTTCCAGATTCCAGCAAGCGCATAGATGTATGAATAGGGCCGAGGCCCAGGTATGTGTTTGCTTATATGATTGTTTGTGCTTGCTTGGGCATTGAGGGAAGTAAGAAGCGCTTACTGGGTGATCTTTATCACTCATCCCCCCTCATTCTTCCAGTTTTTCAGGTGTTCGTGCTGTGGCTGAGGAACGGTTGGATCGAGGCTAACGGAGAGGGCACGCACACACGTCGCGATCTCAGTATGTATAGTAGTTTTGGACCTGTGTAGTCTTATGTATCTTTTGTATGTTTTCAGATGTATCTGGATGTACAGAAACAGTATATATATGTATATGATTTTGGTCGGTGGGCCCATTGTACAGAACAGTTTATGTAATATCAATGATATATATTCAGTTTCGCTTCCGCATGTGTACAGTGTGTAGAGTAAATTTTATTTTCGTAGGATTCCCGTCGCGGGTACCCATATTTTCAGATTATTAATAAAAGATCCCCATGGTTATTCAGCAGCAGGGGTACTCGTGGCGGCAGGTCTTACAGGGAGTGGGATACAGCTCGAGTAGGTTCTTACCTGAGGTTTTTAGTTTCGTATATGTACATATATATATGTATTCAGCTTTTAGCAGATAGCATGTTGGCTCACATGCTTTATGTTTGCTTATGCATATGGGATGTATAGTGTCAATTATATTTTCAGATACTCTTTATTAGCAATAAAATATGAGTTTTTTTGGGGATACTGTACAGTGGGTTTTAACATTCCACCACGGTTCTTTTTAAACTTCCACATTGTATATGTTGTCATTACAGCTTTTGTGTAGGGTTTCCTGTTAGATGTAACTGATAATGATTTTCAGGCAGTAAGAAAATAAAATAAAATAATATAATTTATTATATAACAAATAAATACTAGCAGTATAGTAACATCTAGTAGGGGGTCTTACACAGATGATATATATAATTGGCATAGTATAAAGTTGGTTACATGAAGGGATGTATGAAGTACTTGAGTATGGTTTTAAGCTAAAAACCATTTAGAGTAAGAAACTTAGTGTAGAAAGAAATAAAGAAGAAATAGAAATGAGAATTAACAAAGTAAAAAAAAAAAAAAAAAAAGAGAAGCATAATATAAATCGAAAGCAGAAAAAGGATTGGCATTTTATGCATAGCATCAAAGTGTATTTACCTACATATTACATTTCATGTGAACACCCAAAAAAGAGTCATATGGGTTTTGGAAACAAAGTTTATATTCATGTGTTCAATTGTTACATTATACACATAGTTTTCAAGTAAGGGTATTTATATGCTTTGTTTTATTAAGTAAACTAGGTATAAAATTTTCTTATGATTCATGTGATAGGGAACCCACAAAATAGCCTTACACACTTTTTGTTCTTAGTAAGCAACCCTAGAGTAGAGTTTATTACAATCCATCCAATAGCGTACTTATAGGTTGAGGACTATAGATAGAGTTAGATTTTACGGCCATGGTTTCTCATCCTTTAACCTAAACCGATCAATAGAAAAAAGAAAAGAGTTTTCAGAAAGATTTTTAAAGAATTTCTAAACCTTTATTTGTTTGAATCTTAGAATATGCATAACTTGTGTAACACATTTTACTGCATCACATATTTGCATATATATTCAATCAGATGATGCATATTTAGATTTTTTAGAGTGCTTTAAAAAGTGTTGATATAAGCATAAATGTTAAAGTTATAGTAAAACAGGAAGAAATCAGTACTAAGTTTTCTAGATTATGTTAGCTTAATTTACTTACTGAGTATATTTTTATACTCACCCCATGGTTTTATAATGCTTACTCTTTAGGTGTGGGTGATGCAACTATTGGGAGAGCTCACATGCATGCATGAACTGGAGGCACACTTGTTATAGGATTAATATGCTTTTTAGAGATGTATGTATATGTTAACTCATCTTGAAAATGGGTATATGTATATAAGAGTAAAGTATTGTTAGCAAGAAAACATAATTTTATTTCTATTTTGTGTATATTTGATTTCATTTATCATTAAAATTGTGAAAACAAAAATCTAGTCGTTAGATAGGACTGGTATTTGGTTGGTTGAAAATTTTACAGTGATTTTTTTTTATTTTTTTTTCTTTGAAGAAAAATTATTCTTATGTTGACTATTTCTAGGGAAAACTCTATCAGATTTTCCTTGAAAATAGCTTCCTTAGGGGGTGGTTTCAATATGTGTTTTAAACAGTTTTGAATGATTAGATGGTCGAGTTTGGTGTTATTGATATGATAATATGTGCATATGAAATGTTTTGAGTGTAAAACATGGATGATAAAGACTGATTTATGTTTTGAATGAGATTGGATAGGAATATACATGTTCAACCATGGAAATGTTGAAGTAAAGTAGGATGCAAGCTCGTGTAGTTATGCTTTGCAAGGTTATGATTGTGTATACAAAGCATGCATGGCTAGATCTAAGCAAGGTCACAACCATGCAAGTGGCAGTCATGGTCATGCGTATGCAAGAAACTAGCAATTTGGCAAGAAATCAAAAAAGCTCACATAATTTCATGCATGAATAAACACATGACCATGTAACTCATCCACGATCATGCGTCGAGGCATGTACAACCATGCATTGGACGAAAATCACAAATAAAGCATAAAATACATAAAATACTATACAACATCCATATGACACTATTATGAGTCAAGATAATAAAAGTTTAGCATTAGTATTTCATGACATGTTATTCCATATGCGTGTTTTCAGAAAAGGATCCAAGGATCCAAATGCAGGTTTTTAAAGTAGAATATATGATATTTTAGACATTATTTTAGAAGTAAATATAAGGGGGCACCTGTAAGTTACATGCTCGCTAGAAAAGAAACTAGTTATAGTTATAGTATATACACATACACACACAGGTGTGCATCAATATTCAGTTTCTCTGATCGAGTGTCAGGATATTAAAGCTCATATGGTTAGGGTATCGAATCATTGTATTCATCAGTCTGATTAGCACATCAAATTTTCAATTACAATGTTTACAAATATGTTTTTATTTTAAGATCTTAAGATCAATATAGATAAATATTTTTTAGAAATCAAGCCCAAGGGTGATCCATAACAAACAACCTTAAACCTCTAAAATGATGTCAAATGGCATTCAAATTCTTGTTCCAAAAATCCAGCAAAGATTAGGTCTAAGTTCACACCAAAATAAGCAAGTTCCAAGCAAGACAACTCCAAATTCAAGCATATTCAACTCCAAAGTTAGTCACAACTTCATTCAACCTCCAACACAATCAATATTCCACCAAATAATCCTTATTCATTCAACACAATGAAAGGTAGGAAGATTGAGTTCAATTCTTTACACAAATGCTAACACTTGATAAACAAATGCAAGAAATTGTTTCCCGAGTCTAAAGGAAGGAGATCCTCCAACTTGAGGTCGATTGAAGCTTAAAGAACTTTAGATGCAAGCTTAAAAAAAGTTCCACCCACTTATTTCCAAGCTCACCCACTTGAATCTCCACCACCAATCTTCTCTTACAAATAGATTGGATAAAAGAATGATACAATTCACAAGGACCACTAAGCTCCAAGGAATTAAGGAAATTTTCAAATTTTCATTTCATCAAAATCTACTTACAATGAGTTTGAGTTGCCTTTATATAGGCAAGCTTTAACTATAGTCAACTTTAAGTCAAACCCTAGTTAAATTAAATACAACTCAAGTTAAATAAAAAAAAATTTAAAAAAGATAAATTACATAAGCTCCTTAAACCTATTTATAATGTACAATTTAATATAAACAAAAATCTAAAATACATTTGTACACAAGCGGAAGTTGAAAAATACAACTGAAATATACAATGGGCCCAAACTAGCCTTTTTCATATATGCATAACTGTTTCTGTACAATCTGATTACATTTGATAATATACAATTTCAATACAAGACCCAACAGGTCTAAAACTGAAAATATACATGCTGAAACTGTGTGTGGGGTCCTCTCCCGCTAGCCTCGATCCACTCGCTCCTCGCCAACAGTATGAAAACCTGAAAAAGGAAGGAAGAAGGAAAGGGATGAGTGATAAAGATCACCCAGTAAGTATTCCTTACTTCCCTCAACCTAAGCAAGTAACACACAGATCAAACATACTTGGCCTCAACCCTAATCATTCATCTAGTCGCTTGTTGGAATCTGAAAGCTGCTTATTTTTCTGTTATCTGGTCTCGTTATTAATCATGTCGTGAAATATATGTCATGTCATGCTAAACTGGAAATAACTGATGATGCATGCATCTAAATATCTATATGTACCCAAAGGTACCTATTGTGCTAATCAGGCTGATAAACACAGGGATTCGATATCTTGGCCATGTGGGCTAAACAGTCTAGCTACTGGCTAGAAAGCTGAATGTGAAACGTTGGACAATCTGACTGGTGTCAGAAAGCTGAATTCCACAGATGCCCCATCGAGTTTACCCAAACTCTAACCCGTATATGGAGTTTTGAATGCTGAATACGACTAAATTCAGATTCCTTGATCCTTTCTCAAGCTACATGACATGTTATGGTATGCATATGCAGCCTTATTAACTGAATTCCTTCTTATCTGAGGCTCATTAGCCATTAAAAATGTTACCCATCCTTTATTAATCATTTTTCTGTATTTTCTGGGAAATTTAACTGGCGCACGGGCGTGTGAGCAAGGCACACTGGTGTGCTGGAGACACACAAGGGCGTGCATGGCAAAGGCACACGGGCATGTGCCCAGACGCACAGGGTCGTGCACTGGCCGTGTAGCCGGTCATGCTCGCTTCTGGAATTTTTGGATATTTCATTCAAAAAGCTGACACACGACCGTACCCCTCAAGACACACAGGCGTGTCCTCTGCATTCTGGTCGTATGCACTTCGTGCACATGGGCGTGTCCTTACAGAAACAAAGGCATACGGGAGTGCTCATGCGGGCATACGGGCGTGTGTCTTGTTCTGCATTGACAACACTCACTTGGAAATGCAAGAATCCAAGCCATTTCTCATCCAAACTGAAATTAATCAATATCAAACATTCCCAACACTTCAACATGCACATTACAAGCATCAATTTCATCATTCATCAACTATCACTGAATCCACCACGGAAATGTCTCATTTCTCTCACATAAACACACACAAGCAAGGCAAGCATGGTTCAAGGGTAGGAATACGCATCTCAAACATCATTTCATCTCATATCAACATACAAGCATATCATAATATGTTGGAAACGCAAACAAACGTTTCCAAGCATCCACAATCATCACAAGCATGCTGGGAACGCAAGGAGGAAGTAAGAGAACACTTACCTGTTGTCATGGCTATTGGAATCTCTAACTCAAGCTATTCTCTTATTGGATTGGGAGTTGCTGGTGGTTGAAAATCTGGTCTAGAGCTGGGAATTACTGAAACAAAGAGAAAATCCTGCTGAAATGGGATAAAAGTTGGGTGAGAAACAATAAATCTCTCGTCTCTCTCTTTTCTACCCACCTGCACGGGCGTGCAGGGCAAAGTGCACGGGAGTGCACAAGGAAAAATGAAGATAATTCATTTCCCACGCTTCGCATAATTAAAACCTCCCTAAAGGAATCATATGAAGGCCACACAAACTCTAGAAACTTATCATCTTACCCCTAAACTCTTCTAGACTCCCAATCTATTACTAAATCTTACTTCTAACCTCAAAACTCTATCCCTAAAGGCTTTTCTAATCTGGGATGCTACAACTAAGCTCCAAGGAATTCAGGAAATTTTCAAATTTTCATTTCATCAAAATCTACTTACGATGAGTTTGAGTTGCCTTTATATAGGCAAGCTTTAACTATGGTCAACTTTAAGTCAAACCCTAGTTAAATTAAATACAACTCAAGTTAAATAAAAAAAATATAAAAAAGATAAATTACATAAGCTCCTTAAACCTATTTATAATGTACAATTTAATATAAACAAAAATCTAAAACATCATAACTTGTATGCGTGATCTTCATGTAGCTTGAATTACAATTGACTTAGATTTGAATCCTCATCTTGATTGTTCAAACTCAATTTGAAAGGTCAATTACATTTGAATTCACATTGAAAGTTATTAGAAATCCAAAAACATTAAGATAGGTGCATGAGAGAGATTTTAGAAGCAAAAACATGCAAGAAATCTTGGAAAACAGGTAGAGTCTAAGAATTAGGCTTGTTGGGTGCAGGAGGGCGTGGGATGTTGGGCATGTGGTGCAGGCTGTTGATGGGTATTGGGCACGTATATACATGCTAGATGTATGCAATGTACATGATATGAGTATGGAAGCTTGATACGTGTGCGCAAGTCTGTGCTTACTTGTATAGCAAGGCATATGGGTGCATGCACACGGGCGTGCTTGACCACGACCCATCATGTGCATAGAACAAAATCGCACACTAGAGGCACGCACGAGCAAGCGCACGGGCATGCGCTTGGACAACTTCAGTTTCTTGCTCTGTTTCAGTCTAATTCTTATTTGAATCAAGTTTTGTCTTTCCCTTGGCTTTGTATAAAGCCATTTGATGAAATTAGACTCTTTAATGTGCCATTTTTTACTATTGTCAAACCCAAGCATGATCCAAATGCTATGGAAAAATTCATGCAAACTAGTTCCAAATTTCTTTCGAACATTTTGATCGAAGTCGAGCAAGCTTGCTTTTCTTGTTGTGATGGCTTGAAAAGGTTGTGATTGGCTTGAGAGGTTGTCAAAGAGCATGTTTCCAACATAAAATGCATATTATCATATGCATAGCATGACATGAATCAAATATTCATCTACTTTATCAAATAAAGGAACAACAATAGTAGAATATATTGAAATTTGTCAGAACATTTAAACTACTTGTGATAGAAAGAGTTAGGGAAGCACTAATTGACTAATTTATCACTCACTCTTTTATATTTTCCTTCCATGCAGTCAAATAGATGCTGATGAGGGATGAGTTGGCTATGGGTATGGGGGATAAAGATAGTTTTGATCAGAAAGCACGTCAGTGGCTCACATGCTTGTATAGTTGTTATGCATGCTTATATAAAGATCATACATGTATTTTGGTCTAGTTTGTACATGTTTAACACATTTGTAAATAATGATAAATGGTGATTTTCAGTATATGTGTATATAATACAAAAATTTCAACCCACCACTGTGTGATTCATGTTTTTCTCCTTTGGTTTGCATGATTTCAGTTAGTTTATGTAGGATTTCTACTGTACATATTTATAAAGGATTTTCATTTTAAAAAACTAATATAATTATGATCATTATAGATATACACAAGAACAAAATTATATACAGTAGTGGATCTTACATTGTTAGTTTGTGCGCTATTATGCAAAGTTGTACAAAGCCACATGATTCTGTTAGAATCTATAAGGCTATTATTTAGCAGTTATTGGCGGTCTTAAGGGTGTAAAAATTGCCAACTTCCATCACCAAAATTTGGCAAAATCGTGATGGAATCACTCACCAGATTTAGATCAATACCTTGATTTCAGATCACGCAAATAGGTTGGAATCAACTTCTTTTATTGAAATTATGGATGTACTGATGCTGAAAATCATCAAAAAATGTTAGAAACACCACAAGGAAGTTGGTCATGCATGCACGACCAATTTCTTTGTGTACAAGGATTTGGGGATTTACAGGGGAGTTTGTTATTTTTTAAACTTGTTGGGTCTATGTGTATACGATTTTGGGGGCATTTTGCTATTTTTTAAACTTTCTCCTAAATTGTTTCCCACAAACCCAACAAGTTTAAAACATAGCAAAATCCCTCAAAATCATGTCCACACAGCCTTAACAAGTTAAAAAATATTTAAGTCTGCCCAAAAAATCCCTAAATCGTGTGCATACAAAAGTTGATAATGTGTCACATGACTACCTTTCTCATGGCTTTTTTGTCTTTTTTTGGAAGTTTTCAACACCAGGTCGTCTATAATTTCAATAAGAACAGAGATTATTTAACTTGCTGGTGTTTGTGGATTTGGCGTTTGATTTTGCCATAATTTCACTAGATTCTAATGATGAAAGTTGGCATTTTTTGCATATCTAAGACCATCGACAACTATTGAATAATAGCTCTATCGATTCTGACTGAATTGTATGGCTTCGTGTGACATCATGCAATAGTGCACAAATTAGGCCTATGGGGGGGATTTTGTAAGTTTTGAAAGGTTCCGGCTATGTGGTTGGGGGGAGTATGCTACTTTTTAAATTTCTTGGATTTGTGCACCATAGATTTGAAGGCAATTTGAAACTTTTTAAAGCTGCAACTTAAGTTTTTTAATGCGTAGTTTTCATATTTTTAACCCCTTTTCGAATAAAATTGTTGTTCTCATATTTTTAAGGATAATATTGATACATAAAATACAATACTAACACATATAAGTTTCACTTTTGTTCTTTAAGTTCTGAGGTATGTTAGAGTGGTGGATGCTGTGAACCAAAAAGGTAATGTGCAGTTGCAAAGATACAAGAAAGATCATCCATTTGCACAACTCTCTGGTTTTGATAATATCATAGCTTTCACGACAACAAGGTACAAGGAGTAGCTACTTATAATCCATGGTCCAGGTGCTAGAGCTCAAGTTAAAGCCGGTGGAGATTTCAAATGTTATCTTAGTTGGTAATAGGATATGAAAATCAATATGTTGTTAATTTAGGAGTTTCACGGTATTAGATTAGTTTTAATGATGAAGTAATTTGTTTTGTTTTCTTTTTGCCGATAAGCCTCGTGGGGATGCTAAATGTATGCTTTGAATCAATTTGGTCAAAGTGCTTGAATTTGTCAATAGTTAGGAATTTTTTCCCTCTCTAAATGACATCATTGTTTTTAAGTATTATTACGCTTTGTTGTCAAAAAATTATCTTACTCTTGCATTGAACTTCAATTTTATTTTGTTTTTTTTTTTTTAACTCTCCCCCCTTGTAGGCTAAGTTACATTTCAACAAAACCAGATTAGATTAGATGTAAAAATGTATTATGAAATTAGATTTTGTGAAATTTCTTTTAGCATTTAAAACAAATTTGATTCTATTAACTAGTTTACAATACTACAACAAAACCAATAATTGAATCAAAAAAATTGATTAGATACCAAATAGGTTTAGTTCACAGATTTTTTCAACACCCTTACTTTATATACTATTTAATTTACGAAAATTTTGTTTACAATTTTTGAAAATAATAAATAATAAAATTAATTTTATAAAAATAATTAAAATATAAACTAATATTAAAATAAAAATAAAAATTTTAAAAATAAATTAAAAAACAATCATCGTCACCAATAACGTTGTCAGCAGCAGTGGTCCCCAAAAACCTAACCAGATGGTTAGAAATGACCACATGATTCGATTGACAACTGGATTTGGCCACCTCCATTATTGAAACGGTAAAAAACGATTAATATGCTTAAAATTAACTGTTTTTGACCATTATCAATAGCAGATGCAATTAGATCTAATTGTCTCTGCTAGATATCTAACCACTTATGTCATTGACGTGGTCAAATTTAACTATCAATACATACAAGTAGCTATTTTCGACCACCTAGTTAAATTTCTAGCAATCAATGTCGTCAACAATGTGTTAACTGTTGTGGCATTTTTTTTAATTTTATTGTTATTATATTAATATTATTTTATAATTAAATTTTATTTTAATATTAATATTATTTAATATTTAATAAAAATATTTTAATCATTTAATTAAAAATATTTATAAATTTAAAAAATATCATCAATAAATAAATATTTGATTTTTTTTTTAAAATTTATATTAGACTTTACTATTTAAAAAACCTTTGAGTGAACTAAGTCTTTTAGCTTTACAAGAATAATGATTCCATACTAGTGTCAGAGTCATATTTGTTAATGATGATTAAAAATTGGGCAGCTTTTGAAGGCCAAGAACTTGTTCCCACCCATAGTTTGAAGCTAGAACAAACGCCACCCTCAAGGTTTTAAAAATTTAGTTTCTCACCCTCTAATTAAATTTATTATTAAATATATTAATGAACAGTAATTATTTAGGGGCATTTTTATCTTTTTAAAATTAAAATTTTATTAAATAATAAAATAAATTTCATATAAATATAAAATATTACAAAATTTTTAAAATATATATATTTAAAAATTTTAAATTTAAAAATACTGACCACCACATGCTTGAAGCCCGGATTAACTCAACTAACGGATGGTCGTTTTTGGCCACCTGGTTCTTGGCCTCCCCGTTCTGGTCACCTCCAATTTAGGCGGAGGTGGTTTAAAAATCAATCGAAAACGATCGAAAAGGACTGTTCTTGGTCCTACCAACTGTTTTCGGCCTTTCTTTTCAGTGGAGAAGGCCAGATCTGGCCTCCCTTGGAACCAAGTGGCCGAAAATGGCTATCTGGCTTTGTTAGCCGCGGCCACCGCCGCCGACGGCGGCAGTGGCTATTGTATTTTTTTAAAATTTAAAACTTTTTAAAACTTTTTTTGATTTTTTAAATTTTTTTTAAAAATATTTATATTTAAAAATTATTTTATAATTTTATTATAAATTTTTTAATTTTTAAAAAGATAATTTAGTAATTTTAATATAAAAATTATAAAAAATGCTTTTAAATGTGGGAGACTGGATTTTTGAAACCTTGGGAGTGGCATTTTGTCCCCGCCTCAAACTATGGGTGGGAACAAGTCTTTGGGCCTATATTTTAATATGTAACTCTTGATGAATAGTGATTTTGACAATGACAATGAGTAGCATTTTCGTGCCTTCGAATTTGAATGGGCATCTTCGTGCCTTCGAAAAAAGAATATTGAAGGGCTCCATATCCAACATAAAATTACCTTTTCATAAGTTTCTATATTGCAAATCTACTATTGTATTTTTCTTTCTGAAATATACAGTTGAACTTACAGAACATTCAATCGAAAATAAATATGAAATTGGTTTGAGCTCAGATTAAAATCATAATGTTCAACTCAAATTTGAGTTTATTGGAACTGTATATAACATCACTAAAAGATAATTTTTAAGTTAAGTAGTATCATCAAAATGGTGAACAATATAATTGACGAGATGAATATTATGAATAGATGAATAAACAAATTGATTTCAAACTAAATTAAAGTTTTAATTCGAAATCAATTTATTCAAACTAAATTATAAATTCAATTTGAAATAACTCAAGTAGAATCCACCCCTACTTGAGAGTGGATGAATGCAAGGCCACTAATTCAAAGTATTCTCCATTTCTAATATTGAAAGGATAAGATTTCTTGATCACAATATCTACCCCAAATTATACAAGAACTTCTAGGATCCAAAAGTTTAGAATAAAAACTCTAATATTATTCAAAGTATAATAATCATTTAAAATATTGTGTAAAATTTACTAGTAACTATTTTAGTGACGGACTTATTATTCAAGATATTAAATTTTTATTGTGGAATTATAACAACGTTTATGCCTATTTTATTAAACGTATAAATAATAGTGTGGTTCATTGCACTACTAGAACTACTTGTGATTATGCTGTGCCTTCAAAGTGGAAGGAAATTCTTGATTAGTTACAAATGGTTTTTTATTTAATTTTTTTGATAAATAAAAAGATTAATAGGGCAAATTTTAAATAAATATAAAAAAATGTTGTAATAATAAAGTTATAATATAACGTCAGTTTGTTTACACAAAGAAAGTAAAGAATTGCGGTCAACATTTCCTCAAAAAGTAATTAAAAAGCAATTATTAAAACATCACTACATCCTAACCTTCACAATGGCTATCAAGGAAAGGAAACCTTTAAAATTATTATAAAACCCCTTAAGACAAATGTTTGGCCAAATTTCCATGCCCACCCAAGGTTTTCTTAAATGACAAGTCTTGCAGAAGAAGTTTTAAAAAATCAAATAACCAAGTTCCTTCTAATTTTTTTAATATTTTATAATAAAAAACCAAAACATTCTCCATAAAAAATAAATAATATTTATATTAAAATAAAATTGAATATAAAGTAATACTTGTAGCATCCCAGATTTTAGAAATACCCTTAGGGGTAGAGTTTTGGGGTTAGAACTAGAATTCAGTGATAGATTGGGGGCTTAGAAGAGTTCAGGGGTGAGATAGTCGTTTTCCTGAGCTGTGTGGCCTTCGTATGATGCCTTTAGGGAGGTTTTAATCATGCGAAGCGCGGGAAATGAATTTCCTTCATTTTCCCTGGTGCACTCCTGTGCACTTTTCCCTGCACGCCCGTGCAGGTGGGTAGAAAAGAGAGAGAGAGATGAGAGTTATTGCATTTCTCACCTGTTTCAGCCATCTCTCTTCTTTGTTCAGCAGTTCACAGCCCTAGGCGCGAGATTCAGCTTCCCGCAGCTCCCTTTCTAGCTAGGGACCAGAGAGATCAGCCTGAGAGATAGTTATCCAGCAGCCATGTCGAGAGGTAAGTGTTTCTTACTCTCTCCCTGTTGTTCCCAGCTTGTTTGAGATGCCTGGAAACGTTTGCCGGCGTTTCCAGTATGTGATGATATGTTGTGTATGTTTATATGATGCCATGATGATGATATGATGCTGTGTTTGATGATTTTTCCTCCCAAATGCATGCTTGTTTGACTTGTATGTGTGTTGGTGAGAGAAGTGATGGATTTCCATGGTGAAATCAGTCGTAGTGGATGGATGATGAAATTGATGATTTGTATGTGTTGTTAGAAGTGCCATTTATGCTTGTTTCAGTTTAATTTCAGATTGGATGAGTTTTGGTTGGGTCTCCGGCATTTCCAGATGAAGTCTGCTGCTGCAAACCCAGGTGCACGACCGTGTGTTCGCAGACGCACGCCCGTGTGCCGTTGGTTTTGCTAGCGCACGTCCGTGTGTGCGTTGGGCACACGGCCTGGAAATGCAGGAACACGACCGTGTGCCTTGAGGGACACGGTCGTGTGTCCTTTGTTTGCATGAAATGGCCAGATTAATTCCAGAAGCACACACGCCCAGACGCACGGCCAGCACACGGTCCCGTGTGCTGGGGCACACGCCCGTGTGCCCTTGCTCAGCACGGTCGTGTGTGCTGCGTGCACGGCCGTGTGCCTTCCTTGCACGGTCGTGTGCCTTCCAAATTTTCCCAGAAATTCAGAAATTGACTTATTAAAGGGTTGATAATCCATCCAAGGCCTAATAATCATCAGATAATCCAGAATTCAGCTAAGAACAGATGCATAAGCATGCATAGCACAGCATGTGGCTTGAATGAGGATCCAGGGATTCGAATTCAGTAGATTTCAGCAGTTAGAACCCAATGTATGGGTTTCAGTTTTGGGGTGAACTCGAGGGGGCATCTGTGGGACCCAGCTTTCTGACACCAGTCAGTCAGCTCAGCAGCATATCAGCAGATCAGATTTCAGTTTTCTAGCCAGTAGCTAGAATTTTCAGCCCACTTGGCCAGGATGCCGAATCCCTGTGTTCATAGCCTGATCAGCACAGCAGGTACCTTCGGGTACATATAGTTTTCCAGATGCATGCATCATCAGTAAATACCCAGATTTCAGTATCATGACATGTCATTCATTTCAATAACGAATTAATAATAAGAATCAGCAGTACAGCAATCAGAATCAGCACCAGCAAGCGTGTAGATGTATGTTTAGGGCCGATCAGGTATGTGTGCCCTTGTTTGTGCTTGCTTGGGTCGAGGGGAGTAGGAAATGCTTACTGAGTGATTTTCATCACTCATCCCTTTCCTTCTTCCTTCCTTTTCAGGTTTTGCTGCTGGCGAGGAGCGGGTGGACTGAGGCTGGCGAGAGGGGACCCCACACACACTTGTTGATGTATTTCTTTTCAGTTTTGGACCTGTGAGGTCTTGTATGTATGTTTTACATTTCCAGATGCAAAGAATGTTGTACAGAAACAATATACATATATATGAAAAGCCAGATGGGCTCATTGTATATTTTATTTCAGTTTCAGCTTCCACTTATCATGTATAGCAAGCAGGTTGGTTTCTTTTCCGTAGGATTCCCGTCTCGGGTACCCGATTTTCAGTTTAGTTAATAAAAGAGACAGTTTATTCAGCAGCAGGGGTACTCGGGGCGGCGGGTCCTACAAGTTGGTATCAGAGCGTTCTTCTGTACCATTTTTAGTGAAAATTTGAGTTGTAAGTGTGTGGTGCCTGTTTTCTCTCCCTCGCAGCCATCGTCCAGGCCCTCCTCACAGCACAGTCAGGTATTCTTTTCCAGCTCTTGATGTGTTTATGCTCTAACCCCGTTTGCTTGTGATGCTATAGATAGAGAAGAAGCCTATGTCCCTAGATACATAGATGAGACCAGCAGTAGTAGCCCTCCTGTCCAACCTATGAGTGTGAGTATGGGTAGAGGGCGGCGATCTCAGGGTGCCTCCCCTGTAGTTGTCAGACCAGATCAACTCAGAGAGATGATAGGGGAAGTGGTTAGAGAAAGTTTTCAGCAGGCTGGTATGAGTATGATTCAAGAGCCAGCCAGAGTAAATCCCCCTCAGTATCAGTATCAGCATTTTTCTCAGCCTCAGCCACAGTATTATTCTCAGCCTTAATCAGTCAGAGGAGGTTATCAGTTTCAGCCTCAGCCGGTCAGAGAAGAGTATCAGTATTCGACTGGGTTTACAGAGCATTGCCAGGCCATGAGTACAGGGACAGTTGGTACGGGGTCATCAGAGAGACTGCATCCCATCTACCATCTGCCAGGGCCTTATCAGCCAATAAAGTTCAGCGGGTCTAAGGATCCAGTGGTGGCAGAAGAGTGGCTCGAGTCAGTCGAGAGTGTAATGGGCCTCTACACACTATCAGAGCGAGAGAAAGTCAGATTTGCGACTTTCCATCTTCGAGGTGAAGCCAAGGTTTGGTGGGGCCTAGCTAGGGCTACCATCCCTGAGCAGCACATGACTTGGGCTGAGTTCAGGCGGTTGTTTGACGCCGAGTACCGTGGTTCAGAGCTTATGTATGCAAAGGCCCAAGAATTTATTGAGTTGGTTCAGGGGCCTAATACAGTAAAGGAGTACGCCACCAAGTTCAATGCTTTGGCAAGGTTTGTCCCGGGTTTGGCAGGGACTGAGTTGGGCAGAGTGCAGAAGTTCATCCACAGATTACATCCTGCCATATCCAAGGATGTTTTGACTGGGTCGTATCCTCCCCAGTAGTTTAGTGATGCTTTGGGGAGAGCCCTCTGATCAGAGGCCGGTCTTCAGAGGATGGGCGCCATGAGCTGATCGACCGAGAGAGTAGATGCCAGAGATAAGGGCAAGAGGCCAATGTCAGCCAAGAGATCAGCGAGAGGCTTCCAGAGCCAGAGACAGAGGACTGCACCACAGTTTGCCCTGCCACAGTGTCCTCAGTGTGGCAAACGACATACAGGCGAGTGTCTTGCTGGCCAGATTATATGCTACTTGTGCCGTCAGCCGGGGCACAGGATGTTTGAGTGCCCAGCCAGGGGTGGAGCTGGTGTTGGGCCCAGTAGAGGTGGTGGTGGTCAGCCCAGAGGTAGAGGAGGCCCTCCTAGAGGTGGTGCAGAGAGAGGTGTAGAGAGGGGCAGAGTAGATCTTCCCAGATTCGGAGGTGGAGCACCTGGAGGAGGTGCTGGTACCTCAGGAGGAGATGGAGGTGGCGGAGGTAGAGCCAGAGTATATGCTGTCCGCCAGGATCAGGCAGATGCCGCACCCCATGCAGTTACTGGTCAGATTCTTTATCTTGGTACTCCTTTATTTATATTGGTTGATTGTGGGGCCACACACAGCTTCATTTCCCGGGGAGTGGTAGAGAGATTAGGGGTTGACCCTAGTGTGGCTGATAGGAGTATGCTAGTGGAGATGCCAGATGGGGGTTTTGTGGTGAGTGATAGAGTCCTCTTGGGTCAGATGATAGAGGTTATGGGTAGGCCCATGAGTATTGATTTGATTCTGCTGGAGTTAGCAGATTTTGACATGATCTTGGGGATGGACTTCTTGAGAAAATATGATGCCGAGATAGATTGTGGAAGAAAGAAGGTTAGATTCCACATAGGCCCTGATTGTTTCATTTTTGGTGAGGGCATAGTAGACAGCATGATGATCTCGTGCATCCAGGCGAGTAGATTGATGAGGCAGGGGTGTGTAGGGTACATGGCCAATGTGGTGTGCAGCAGTTCAGTGGGGCCAAGTATCGAGGAGGTGCCAGTTGTCAGAGACTTCAGAGATGTCTTCCCAGATGAGTTGCCAGGGCTACCTCCAGACCGAGAGTTGGAGTTCAGTGTCGAGCTTCTCCCTGGTACGACTCCAATCTCTAAGGCTCCGTACCGGATGGCTCCAGCTGAGCTCCAGGAGTTGAAAAAGTAGTTGCAGGAGCTGGTGGATAAGAAATTTATCCGACCAAGCTGTTCACCGTAGGAAGCTCCAATTTTATTTGTGAAGAAGAAGGATGGGTCAATGCGGATGTGCATCGACTACAGAGAGCTGAATAGAGTGACGGTGAAGAATAAGTATCCTTTGCCGAGGATAGATGACCTCTTTGATCAGTTGAGAGGTGCAACAGTCTTCTCCAAGACTGACCTCAGATCTGGCTACCATCAAGTCAGAGTCGCAGAGAGAGATGTTTCCAAAACTGCCTTCCAGACTCGTTATGGGCATTACGAGTTCGTGGTGATGCCATTTGGTTTGACCAATGCCCCAGCCATCTTCATGGATTTGATGAACCGGGTCTTTCATGACTGCTTGGACCGGTTCGTGGTGGCTTTCATAGATGACATTCTGGTTTATTCCAGAGATGTAGTAGAGCACGAGGCGCATCTGAGATTCGTGCTTCAGAGATTGAGAGATCAGCATCTGTTCGCCAAGTTCTCCAAGTGTGAGTTTTGGCTCGACAGAGTGGCATTCCTAGGCCACGTGGTGACAGCAGAGGGTATTTCAGTGGACCCCAGCAAGGTAGAAGCAATTCTGAATTGGCCAAGGCCGAAGACAGTGAAGGAAGTCAGAAGCTTCCTCGGGTTAGCAGGCTATTACCGGAGGTTCATCGAGGGGTTCTCCAGCCTAGTAAGGCCTCTTACTGCATTGACTAGGAAAGAGATTTCCTTTGTGTGGTCAGAGGAGTGTGAGGAGCGGTTTCTGGAGCTGAAGCAGAGATTGACCAGCGCTCCAGTCTTGGCGCTACCCCAGGAGGGGGTAGAGTTTGATATCTACACGGATGCATCCCATCAGGGGATAGGGGCAGTTTTGATGCAGAATGGTAGGGTGATTGCCTACGCCTCTAGGCAATTGCGAGATCACGAGTTGAGATACCCTACCCACGACCTAGAGCTAGCAGCGGTCGTCTTCGCCCTGAAGATTTGGAGACACTATCTGTATGGAGTCAGATGCAGCATATATTTAGACCACAAAAGTCTGAAGTATTTCTTCACCCAGAAGGAGCTCAACATGCGACAGAGGAGATGGTTGGAGCTGGTAAAAGATTATGACTGCGACATCAGATACCACCCAGGGAGAGCCAATGTGGTGGCTGATGCATTGAGTAGGCGGGTAGCCTTATCCAGTCTATCAGTTCAGGGAGAGTTGCAGCATGAGTTGATCAGAGAGCAAATTGAGGTGATGTCTGCGGGTTTCTCCAGGCTGCGTATCAGATCTTCTCTGTATGATGAGATCAGAGAGGGTCAGTTGTCTGATGAGTGGACTCAAGGTATGCTTCAGAAGATGTCAGAGAAAGCAGTGCCAGACTTTGAGTTCAGTGATGGGATCTTGAGGTTCAGAGGCAGAGTTTGTGTGCCACAGAGTTCAGAGTTGAGACAGAGGATTTTGTCAGAGGCGCATAGTACGGTGTACTCAGCGCACCCAGGCAGCACGAAAATGTACAGAGACCTCAAGAGAAATTTCTGGTGGTCAGGGATGAAGAAGGACATAGCAGACTTCGTCTCCAGATGTCTTATATGTCAGCAAGTGAAGGCAGAGCACCAGAGACCCTCAGGATTACTTCACCCCTTGAGCATTCCTGAGTGGAAATGGGATGATATCTCCATGGATTTCATCTCGGGTCTTCCCAGGGTTCAGAGAGGTTATGATGGGGTATGGGTCGTAGTTGACCGTCTCAGCAAGTCAGCACATTTCCTGTCTGTCAAACAGGAAATGTCTACAGAGCAACTAGTCAGGCTTTACATTAGAGAGGTGGTGAGACTCCACGGGGTTCCTAGGACGATAGTGTCAGACAGGGACTCCAGATTTTTGTCAGCCTTCTGGAGGTCTCTGCAGAGAGCATTGGGAACCAGGCTGCAGTTTAGCTCAGCATATCACCCTCAGACAGATGGCCAGACGGAGAGGGTGAATAAGATATTGGAGGACATACTGAGAGCTTGTTGTATGGACTTCCAGACCGATTGGGCAGAGTTGATTCCTCTAATGGAATTCGCCTACAACAATAGTTATCAGACGACAATTCAGATGGCTTCATTCGAGGCGTTGTATGGTCGGAAGTACAGATCTCCTCTTCATTGGGATGAGATTGGGGAGAGAGATTCTCTTGAGACAGCGGTGGGACCAGAGACTACTCAGAGGATGATTGAGCAAGTCAAGATCATTAGGCAAAGGATGAGACAGGCCCAGGATCGTCAGAAGAGTTATGCTGATCGTCGGCGCAGAGAGATAGAGTTTTCAGTAGGCGATAAGGTGTTTCTGAGGATTGCTCCCTACAGGCAAGTCCTCAGATTTGGGAAGAAAGGAAAGTTAGCACCCAGATTTATTGGTCCCTACAAGATCCTTGAGAAAGTAGGGACAGTCGCCTACAGATTAGCGCTGCCAGCCAGTATGGACAGAATCCACAACGTATTCCACGTGTCTCAGTTAAGGAAGTATGTGGGTGATCCGTCACATGTTCTCCAGTTTTCAGAGATAGAGTTGACAGAAGACTTGAGCTACCAAGAGCTTCCAGTTCAGATCCTGGACTACAGAGTTAAAGTCCTCAGAAACAAAGAAATCCCACTGGTCAAAGTTTTGTGGCGCAGCCAGCGTGTAGAAGAAGCTACCTGGGAGGTAGAGTCTGAGATCAGGGATAGGTTCCCCGAGTTGTTCAGGTAATTCCGGGGTCAGAATTTTTATAAGAGGGGAGGAATGTAGCATTCCAGATTTTAGAAATGCCCTTAGAGGTAGAGTTTTGGGGTTAGAAATAGAATTCAGTGATAGATTGCGGGCTTAGAAGAGTTCAGGGGTGAGATAGTCGTTTTCCTGAGCTGTGTGGCCTTCGTATGATGCCTTTAGGGAGGTTTTAATCATGCGAAGCGCGGGAAATGAATTTCCTTCATTTTCCCTGGTGCACTCCTGTGCACTTTTCCCTGCACGCCCGTGCAGGTGGGTAGAAAAGAGAGAGAGAGATGAGAGTTATTGCATTTCTCACCTGTTTCAGCCATCTCTCTTCTTTGTTCAGCAGTTCACAGCCCTAGGCGCGAGATTCAGCTTCTCGCAGCTCCCTTTCTAGCTAGGGACCAGAGAGATCAGCCTGAGAGATAGTTATCCAGCAGCCATGTCGAGAGGTAAGTGTTTCTTACTCTCTCCCTGTTGTTCCCAGCTTGTTTGAGATGCCTGGAAACGTTTGCCGGCGTTTCCAGTATGTGATGATATGTTGTGTATGTTTATATGATGCCATGATGATGATATGATGCTGTGTTTGATGATTTTTCCTCCCAAATGCATGCTTGTTTGACTTGTATGTGTGTTGGTGAGAGAAGTGATGGATTTCCATGGTGAAATCAGTCGTAGTGGATGGATGATGAAATTGATGATTTGTATGTGTTGTTAGAAGTGCCATTTATGCTTGTTTCAGTTTAATTTCAGATTGGATGAGTTTTGGTTGGGTCTCCGACATTTTCAGATGAAGTCTGCTGCTGCAAACCCAGGTGCACGACCGTGTGTTCGCAGACGCACGCCCGTGTGCCGTTGGTTTTGCTAGCGCACGTCCGTGTGTGCGTTGGGCACACGGCCTGGAAATGCAGGAACACGACCGTGTGCCTTGAGGGACACGGCCGTGTGTCCTTTGTTTGCATGAAATGGCCAGATTAATTCCAGAAGCACACACGCCCAGACGCACGGCCAGCACACGGTCCCGTGTGCTGGGGCACACGCCCGTGTGCCCTTGCCCAGCACGGCCGTGTGTGCTGCGTGCACGACCGTGTGCCTTCCTTGCACGGTCGTGTGCCTTCCAGATTTTCCCAAAAATTCAGAAATTGACTTATTAAAGGGTTGGTAATCCATCCAAGGCCTAATAATCATCAGATAATCCAGATTTCAGCTAAGAACAGATGCATAAGCATGCATAGCACAACATGTAGCCTGAATGAGGATCCAGGGATCCGAATTCAGTAGATTTCAGCAGTTAGAACCCAATGTATGGGTTTCAGTTTTGGGGTGAACTCGAGGGGGCATCTGTGGGACCCAGCTTTCTGACACCAGTCAGTCAGCTCAGCAGCATATCAGCAGATCAGATTTCAGTTTTCTAGCCAGTAGCTAGAATTTTCAGCCCACTTGGCCAGGATGCCGAATCCCTGTGTTCATCAGCCTGATCAGCACAGCAGGTACCTTCGGGTACATATAGTTTTCCAGATGCATGCATCATCAGTAAATACCCAGATTTCAGTATCATGACATGTCATTCATTTCAATAACGAATTAATAATAAGAATCAGCAGTACAGCAATCAGAATCAGCACCCGCAAGCGTGTAGATGTATGTTTAGGGCCGATCAGGTATGTGTGCCCTTGTTTGTGCTTGCTTGGGTCGAGGGGAGTAGGAAATGCTTACTGAGTGATTTTCATCACTCATCCCTTTCCTTCTTCCTTCCTTTTCAGGTTTTGCTGCTGGCGAGGAGCGGGTGGACTGAGGCTGGCGAGAGGGGACCCCACACACACTTGTTGATGTATTTCTTTTCAGTTTTGGACCTGTGAGGTCTTGTATGTATGTTTTACATTTCCAGATGCAAAGAATGTTGTACAGAAACAATATACATATATATGAAAAGCCAGATGGGCTCATTGTATATTTTATTTCAGTTTCAGCTTCCGCTTATCATGTATAGCAGACAGGTTGGTTTCTTTTCCGTAGGATTCCCGTCTCGGGTACCCGATTTTCAGTTTAGTTAATAAAAGAGGCAGTTTATTCAGCAGCAGGGGTACTCGGGGCGGCGGGTCCTACAATACTAAAACAAAATTTAATATAGAATAATATTAAATAAATAATTACAAATTTAATAAATTAATTTAAAATAAAAAAATTTACAAAAGCGACCATTGCCTTCGAAAACCTAACCAGATAATCGAAAATGGTTACTTGATTAAATTGACGGCTAGCGTTGGCTACGGTGGTTGCTTTTTAAATTTTTTTTATTTTTTATATATTTTTAAAAAATTTTAATTAATTTTTAAAAATTTTTATTATTATTTTATATTATAATTATTTTTATAAATTTAATTTTATCATATTTTAAATTATTTTTATTCAAAAAAATTAAATTACATCTTTGACTAGTTAAATTTAATATTTAATCATTAGATTTAATAATTGATAATTAAATTTAATTATTAACTTTGATTAATAGATGATTATTTGACTTTTTAAAATTTTTTAAATAACACTTTGTCATTTGAGGAAACCTTGCAAGGGAATAAGTCATTTGGCCCAAATGTTTTAATGTCTTAGTCACAAGTGACCAACATATAAGAGGTCGATTAATATTTTTCATTATGTGTATTTGGGTTGCGGTAAACGTGATTTTTTAGGCAAAAATTTAATTTTTTTTACATTTTTGTGACTATTTTTGATATTTTTGCATTATGAGTTGGAATTTGTTGAATTTCATTTTAAATAGCGGAATCAATATTCAAGCGTAAAAGCAAAAATATGTTATTTGCGGTTTGTAATTGATAGTTAGTAGACATAAGAATGTAATGAAAAATTAAATATCAGTTACTACTGCATATTGAAAATATATAATTCTAAATGGATAATATCATTTTATCTTGTTATAGAAATATAAAAAATAGACTATGTTTTGAAATAATTTGAGAGAAATTTTATTAAATGTAAATTTGTTTGCAAGTTTAAATGGTAATAAAAATAAAATAAAAAATGAGGTTTCACCGGTGTAATTAATATTTATTTGGTAGGACATACTATAAGCAAGTAGTTTTCACCAAATTTATTAAAAATTTAAAAATAAAGTGCTTATGAATTTGGGAAAGTGGATGAAGAGGCATTGTTCATATAAAATGATTGGTGGTGGAATCCAGGCAGTGTCCATGTAGAGACCACTGACATGTGACACCTGGACCTACTTCTATGTATATTTTGTCAAAATAAAAGAAAATACGATCGTAAAATGAAAGAAATGTAAACGTGTCAGAAGATTATTGGTTGTTACAGATGCCCGGTTTCCCATTTGATTGCAAGTTAGCAACCGAAGCCCAACAAAGAGCAGTTAAAGCAGCTCCCCCTAAAAATGCAGAGCTGCCAAATTTAGCAACAAAAGTTGCAGGGACACAGCATCTCCCTCCCACCAAAGCAAAATTAAACAAAACAAAACAAAACAAAACAAAACAATGGCGTTTTCAGCGACAATCTCTTTAAACTTTTTCAATCTTCTGCCGCATTGGCTCACCATGGCAAAACCAACATCTCTCCATCTCCTTCTCAATGCTGCTGCTCCTTCTCTCCTCTTCCTCCCTTTTGGTTTCCTTCAAAACGGTGCGTTTCACTGCCGCTTTCTTGACTTGATCGTTTTGGTTCTATTTGCTTGCTGTCTGTTTGTTCGGATTTATTAGAGTTCGTGCTATTGAAAATATGGTTCAGATTTTTTTGATGATTGCATATACATAACTTTTCATTTGCCTCTTAAATGAATTCTACACGAGTGATTCTTTTTCGTATTCATTTTCATTGGCTTCCAAACGACATTCAAAAGCTGCGTTTTGATGCTTTATTTATATGATTCTAAACGGTCTTTTTGAAGCTGTGGATGTGTATGTGTATGTCATTTGAATGGATTAGAGGACTCCCGCTCCCGCAAGAGCTTTTGGTTCTAAAGGATGCCTTTAATTTTGATGACTCTAAGATTAGTTAGAGTGTTTGCTTTAAATAGTTGCTTCATAATTACTACTAAACTCAGATTTTTAATACGTTTTTCTTGATTTTGGAAAAAAATTATAATACTTGCTATCAAGGTGCTGCTTCTCTTCTTCTTCCTTCCATTGTCAGGTTAATGTCATTCCTTTGCTTCAGAATCTGTGCACTTGATAATGAGTTTTGAATTCAAAGGAGTCAAGGTCCGGCAAAGCTTTTCATTTGTCTCAAAAAATGATTCTAAACAATGTGTTTTAATGCTCTTTGATGCAAAACTCTGTACTTTTAATTACCTTTGGATTCTGAAGACTGCTTCAGAACTACCATTGAACAATGAGTTTGCATGCTTCTCTACTGACTGTGATTTTCAATATTTAACTAATTAATTATTTTCGAAGCACTTTTTCTCTGATTTTTCTTATACTATTGCTAAATCATTTCCATTGCCTCAAAACTGCTTTAAAATGATGCAGTTCGATGCTTTTTGCTATTAAACATCTTTTCAGAACCCCTTTTTTTTTTTTTTCTGGGTAGATAAATAAATGTAATAGAAAGAAAAACGTCCTTTTAAACTGCATATTTGATAATTGTTGAGTTAATGAGGAGGCTCCTGGCGAATTATTTATTTTTTGAATGATGCTTTTTGATATATATATATATATATATATATGAGCTTTAAGAACTTATAATAGAGTTTAAGTATCTCTGTGATAATTTCATGTGGACTGTGAAGTTTATATTTGATTTTAGCTTTATTTTTATGTTTTATGTTTCAGAATAGCCTTTCCACAGCAGGGAAAATTGGAGTCTTCAAATTCATGCATATTGGCTTCAGTTAGGGGTTTGTTAGTTGTTCTATCCATTATCTGCATTGACTTGCAATTGGAACTTGTTAATACAATTAGGTCAATATTAATTTTTCTCATGTTTACAGATATTTCAGTGGAACGATCAATGGAAGAATTTCAGCTTCCTAAAGGATATTTGTGGTCTGTTCATACGTTTGGTGGCACTTGCGTTGGAAGCTCTGAAAGAATCAAGAATGTTGCAGAGATAATCAGTAATGATGGTACAAAAAGGAAATTGGTAGTAGTGTCAGCTGTGTCAAAAGTAACAGACGTGATGTATGACCTCATCTTCAAGGCAGTCATGGGATGAGTCTTATGTATCTACTGTGGATGTTGTGTTTGAAAAGCATCGATCAACAACATGTCTACTTGATAGGGAGAACTTGCTGGTTTCTTGTCCCGGTTGCATCATGACATTCATAACGTCAATGCTATGCTTCGTGCAATATACATAGGTATTGTTATGCTCTCTCTCTCCTCCTCTCTACTACAGCACACAGGGCTTTAGCGGCGGTTTTTTAGCGGCGTTTGTACAAATGCCGCTAAAAGCTATATGGTTACTGGCGTTTTTTTTAAACGCCACAAAAACAGCACAGAAATGCCGCTATAGGTATATTTACTGGCGTTTGTAAAAACGCCAGTAAATCTCATTAAAAAACCCCGCTAAAGGTCACCAAAACCTAGCGCGCGAACTCTTCCTCTTCCTTTCCCATTTTCCCTCCTGTTGCTGCAGCCGCTTTTCTCCCACTGTGCCCACTGTATTCGCCGGTTCCAGGCTTGTTCTCGACGGTTTCCGGCCATTTCTTCTTCATTGGAAGCCAACATTCTGCCCTTCTTCGCATTGCTTCGCATTTGGACGCTAAGTTGTAAGTTTTCTGAAACTTTTATGTTTATATTTTGTTTTTTATTATTTATTAAAGTTTGTTAATCGAAATCCAATCGATTTGGAGGGTTGGTTTGGATGTGGTATTAGATTGAAGTGTATTTAATGTTTGATTATGTGAATGCAGTGAATTAAGTTTTGATGGATATTAGTTCTAGTTGAGTTTTGTTTATTATTGGTGAGTTTTATGGTTTTTGTAGGAATAAATTTGGGGAAAAGGGTTAATTTGAGAATTTTATCGTAGGCTGCAGTTGTCTACGATAAACATTGGTTAAAGGCTGCAGTTGAGTTTTTTTCTTCCACCCAATTATTGTGCTCGAAAAGAGTACAAATTTTAGGAAGCAATCCCCATCCTCAATCCCCTCGGGTAACAGCAGTTTAGGCTACTTTCCCATCCCCTATCTCAATACATCTTTCTCATCATCCACCACATAATAACTGTACTCACAAGAAAACCCACTTTGAACTGCAATAATTCCACACAATATGAGTTGGTCACTTTCACAATCAGGCCTCGGTAAAAAGCACTTCCTTACATTCCATAAACCAAGCACCAACTCAGAGCTGCAAACAAATAAGTTCTGACCCCAGTGATTAAAATATGGTATCCTAAACTTTACAATAGGTGATTTGTGAATTAGGTTCCATAATGCAATCCTAAATTGACCGTTTCTTCTAAATAAATGAAGCAGATTCAGATCAGGTTTCCCAGAATCTAACAGTTACCAAAGAGAAGAATCAAACCAAAGAACCATAAGGTTACAAGTACAACAAGGCAAGACCAAACATCATCTCTAGTGCCATTGCAGGCAACATATGAAATGGAGATATTGATGAAAAATAAAAAAAAGAACTAGGTAGGTACCCAACCATTCACCTGAACTTTGATCTGTATCCAGTTCC
Source organism: Anacardium occidentale (assembly GCA_026122585.1). Classification (NCBI taxonomy): domain Eukaryota; kingdom Viridiplantae; phylum Streptophyta; class Magnoliopsida; order Sapindales; family Anacardiaceae; genus Anacardium; species Anacardium occidentale. The sequence goes on from JAJEJH010000553.1 coordinate 59,557, forward strand.
CGGATTGTTTCTGATTCCTTAGGGGGTGGAACTGGAACCAGAATCAAAACCATCCAGTTCCACAAAAAATTGGAACTGGAACATACCCAGGGTAGGCTGATTCCTGGTACGAACCAGAACCGAATGCCAGGCATCTGGTAGTTTCAGATCCTACCGGGTTTTCTGCTGACCCTATACAGCCCATCTATGCTCAAAATCATAAATGAATTAGTGGCTCATCCTTCAATATGCTGACAAGAATGTCATATTGATGTATAACTACACTTTGCAATACAAGTAAAATAACAGAACAGAAACTTATTTGTCTATTTTTTTCACCCTTGTGATCCTAATATGGCTTTCAGAAAGGGGACAACAAGGTTTAACCAAAAGTCAATAATTTTGATTTTAGTTGAGAAAGAAATGCATCAGCAGATGATATATAATTGCCAAAGAGGTCCCATGTATTTCAAATTCACCTTGGGGAATTGCTATGCAATACTAACAATACAACACACAATTTAAAAAATTGTTTCAGACATATGATGCTGTAACCGAAACATAATCTGTAAGTAATGCCTAAACGTTCAAACTCCATTAGCAGAGTCCATTACTCACAAATCACATTGATTTGCCCTTGTCAATTTCCAGAATCATGCAGACTAGAATATACAAAAAGCATGGAACTCAAATTTTAATCACTTTTATTTTTACAAGTTCATCAATTTTTTATGTAGCTCAATTAAGTCAATCTTAAGAGGCCAAGGCCACTACAAAAACCAATTACAGAAAAATTGGTGAAAGGAATTGATACTATAAGCAAAAAGAAGAAGAAAAAGGACGTCAAATGAAGTTAAAAATGGAATTTATGAATATAAGAATTTGTTTATGTATTTAACCAATGTTTAAATATACTTGACACCAATCAGGAAGAGCAAAAACAAATTATGCAAAAAGTTGGATCTGTTATATAAATCTTAACTTTAAGAACAATCCTATCCTATAAACAAATTTGATAGACAACAACTACAAATATTAAAACAAAAAATTCAGAATCCAGGCCATATCACAAAGTTAAAAGAAGCACATAATCATAAAATATCAGATTAAATAAATGCAAGAAAAATATTCTTATATTCCCCACTATAACCAACCGTATATAATCCCTTACAACTTACAGACATGATGAACTTTATTTAGCAACAACTTCATTTAACAACTTACCATAAAACTAGTTCACAATATATCAAAAAATAAAATAATAATATAATATGTTACATGACATTTGATGATAAATTATTTAATATATTATGTGGTAGATCACATGATAATGCTATGAGATATGACATATATAGAGAAATGTATCATTGCAACATAGATTTTGTAGGCATTTCAAATTTATAAGGTTTGAGAAGTTTCTAATTATTAAAATTAAAATAATTATCACCAATGTATGAACCAAGGAATAATCTTTGCCTTTCCACACCATGTTTTATTTGTGTTTGCATTATAACTATGAAATGTCATATGGTCTGATTGATTTGGTGGTTACCTTAGGTATAATTTTAACTGTGTTATTCTCTATCAGTACGTTGTTATGGATACTCGCAAGTGTAGGGGCTGGATGAGTTTCCCAACAGTTACCGCAGAATTTTTAGAAGGGTTGAATAGCTTCCTTGATTTTGCATTTCAAGGTAAATCAAGTACTGATAAGGTCCCATGTCCTTGTAGAAAGTGTGTTAATTACTACTACAAAAATCGGATAGAACTATACGACCATCTAGTAGTTCATGGATTTATGGTTGGTTATACAACTTGGTATTGTCACGGTGAATCCATGGTCACAAAACAGCCAACCCCAGACATCCAAGTACAAAAAGAAATGGGTACAAATAATTCCATAACAGAAATGTTACATGATGTTTTTAGGGTATCTGGACAACTTTTCGATACATGTAATCATGACAGAGATGCAATTGAACCCAACATCGATGATACTATGATGAAAGAACAACCAGAACGGTTTGTAAGAGAAAAGGAAGACTTCAGGAAGTTAACAGAAGATGCTAAGGAAGAATTATATCCAGGGTGTGAGAATTTCACTAAACTGTCATTCGTTTTGCATCTCTATAATTTAAAATGTCGTTACGATTGGTCTAATGAATCGGTTGATGCTTTAATTAAGCTTTTAAAAGATGCTTTTCCAAAGGGTGAGACATTACCAAACTCTTTTCATGAAACAAAAAATATTATTAAAGCCTTAGGACTTAAATATGTGAAAATTCATGCTTGTCCCAATAACTGTATACTATTCTGGAAAGAAAAAACTTCTGATGACTTATGCTCAATTTGTGGGGCGTCTCGGTGGAGAAATTCTGAGAGTGCTTCATCTAGTGCCATAGGAATTTCTAATATGGTAAAGAAAAAAAAATTCCGACGAAAGTGTTGCGGTATTTTCCTATCAAGCCGAGACTTCGAAGGTTATTCATGTCCCTAAAAACTTCAAAGTTGATGACTTGGCATAATAAACACCGTACCAAGGATGGAATCATGAGACATCCGGCTGCCTCAGAAGCATGGAAGAGCTTTGACTCGATCTACCCTACATTTGGCAAGGAACCACGTAATGTTAGATTGGGTTTAGTGAGCGATGGTTTCAATCTATTTGATAATATGCAAAGCATTTACAGCATATGGCCGGTCTTTTTACTTCCCTACAATTTACCACCATGGTTGTGCATGAAACAACAATTCTGCATGCTCTTATTGTTAATTCTCGGTCCTTCTGGGCCTGGTAATGATATTGATGTTTACTTGCAACCTTTGATAGAGGACTTTAAAGACTTATGGGAGACAGGGGTGGAAACGTTTGATGCCTCATCGAATCAAATGTTTCAATTGCATGCAGCAATTATGTGGATCATAAATGATTTTCCTGCTTATGGTAATCTCTCTGGGTGGAACATTCATAGTTGTTTTGCATGTCCTTGTTGTAACAGAGAGACAGACTCCAGACGCCTAAAGAATGGTAAAAAGTTTTGTTTCATAGGCAATCGTCGGTTTTTGGATATCACTCATAAGTCTCACTTTGATGCAAAATCATTTGACGGGACAATCGAGTTAAGATCTGCTCCAGTTCTACCGTCTGGGTTTGCAATCTTGGATCAATTGAAAAATATCAAGTTTATGTACAGAAAGATGCATAAAGAAGTTACAAGCGTCAAGCCAAAAACATGGAAAAAAAAAAAAATATTTTCTTCCACTTACCTTACTGGCAATCGCATTTAATAAGACATAACCTTGATGTGATGCACATTGAGAAAAATATTTGTGACAATGTGGTAAATACAATTCTCAGTATTGATAAAAAGTCAAAGGATAATATTCATGCTCGTCGGGACTTGCAAGAGATGAACATAAGGAAAGAGTTATGGCCTTAACAGCGGGATTCAGGAAAAACCTATTTACCTCCAGCCTATTATACGATGGCGGCACATGAGAGGAAAGTTTTTATGGAGTGTTGGAACAAGTTAAGTTCCTGGATGGTTTTGTCTCAAACATTTCACGATGTGTTCGTAAGCAACACAAATTATCTGGTTTAAAAACTCATGATTGTCACGTATTAATGCAACAACTTCTTCCACTTGCATTACGAGGTGCATTGCCTACGAAAGTAAGTTCTACTCTGACTGAACTATCAAACTTCTTTCGGTCTTTGTGTGCTAAGTCACTTCGAATCCATGATCTCGAGCAACTTGAAAGAAAGATTGTGCTCACACTCTACAATATGGAAAAAATTTTCCCCCCTGTATTTTTCACAATTATGGTGCATTTGGTTGTTCATCTGGCTGTAGAAGCGAGACTTGCCAGGCCAGTGTAGTACCGCTGGATGTATCCAATCGAAAGGTAAATGTTATAAATAAATACACTTCATAGTCATTTCTTGAAAGTAAGCTCACACTCTGTGATTCATCAGGTTATTAGGCACTTTAAAATCAACTGTCCGGAATAAAGCTCATCCAGAGGGTTCGATTGCTGAAGCGTTTCTTGCTTCAGAGTGTTTGGCATTTTGCGCCCAATATCTAGATGACGACAAATCATCGCAGGGCCAAAAAGACACAACTAATGCACCTGGGTCCAAGTCAATCCTATTTCCCCAGGTTGGGCAACCGTCTGGAAGTGTTTAGGGTTTTATGATGGATGAAAATATATGGGTTCAGGCACAACGTTATGTTCTTTTCAATTGTGATTCGGATATAGTCCAGAGGTGTCGAGAGTAAGTTATCTTTGACGATGAACATATCCATGAATATATCGACATCAAATTGTGATGATATTGTACTCATTTGTCCCTAAATTACAGAGAACATGTTAGCGCTATCAAAAGACAGCATCGTCGATGACGACTAACTCAACATGAGATTGACCGGTTACATAGCGAATCCTTTCATGAATGGTTCAACGTAAAGGTAAATGAAGTTTATCCTTTTTGATATATATCTCTTTATATATGTGTATATTAGTGGACATTAACAAATAACTACTTATGTTGCTTTTAGACAAAAAATCTGGACATTGACGACGATGAGCATCTCATTACTGAAATCAAAGCCCTTGCGCGTGGTCTAAACTATATTGGAAAGAGGTTCAAATGTTTTGATTTGTATAACGGGTATAGATTTCGAACGAAGGAATATGAGAAAGACATGTGTACACAGAATTGTGGAGTTATGGTGGTAGCCAAAACCCAAAGTTATGCCAGTAGTAGCGACTCAAGGCCTGTGTTAGGCAATGTGACTTACTATGATGCATTAACTGATATTATTGAACTCAACTATTACGATGTTTTTAAGATTGTACTATTCAGATGTGATTGGGTTGATGTTACCCATGGTAGAGGGATAACACAGGACGCACAAGGATTTACATTAATAAGTTTTGCTCACCTAATTCACACAGGTGATCATATCCTTGATGAACCTTTTGTGTTTGCATCTCAGGCTCAATAAGTTATCTTTGTCCAAGATCGAAGAAATGAACAATGGGTTGTTCCTTTACTCATAAGGCCTAGAGATACCTTTGGTTTAAGAGATATTACATCTGATGGGGGTAACATTGAGGTGAATATCCCTGAGGCGGAGGGGAATATTCTCCATTTAGTAAATCAGATAGAGACAGAGAATGATGATGTTGAGTTGGTTAGGAGTGATATAGACGACATTTTCATTGATATGCTTACTGAGCAACAGTTATATGATGATGATGACAATGTTGGTTAAGGTTAACTCAAATGTTATCTTTGTTGTGTTATTGATTTCTTTATCTACATGAGGCAACCTTTTACATGCGTTTTTTTGTTTTTCATAATTATTTACATATGAATCTATAAATAACGAGAATTTTTTTTATAAAATACAGCTAAAAAATGCCAAGGAAAAGAGATATTCAAACGGTTCTCGAGGGGCAATCCTCACAAAGCATTGACCCACAAGGTCAACAGCAAGACAGCACCCCAACCACAGTTGGTAAAAGACAACATGCAATTAACAGTTATGACATTTTGTTATCAAGCGCCATTGACTGATATGTTATTTTTTCTCATATGTGTTACAAGTCAGGACTCAGAATCAAGACGAAGGGGACCAACTTTGATGTCGGATTTTTGGAATATGCCTCGGGGTAAGAAGGTAACAGTGCAGTTTAACGATATGCACCAAAGAGTAGGACCCGAAGCTCGTACTTTGGCTAGTTTTCTGAGGACTTTAACAAGGAATTGTCAATTGCTCCCGTTAAATATACAAGATTGGAGGCGAATTCTGGCATCAGAGAAAGAAAGGATGCTTGGATTGGTTAAGGTAAGATTGCATTATTGTATACACACACTATCGTATTATTTCTTGTAGGCCTAATTCCACGAATTAATATTGTATACTTTTTTCCAGGCAAGGTTTTCATACCCTCTAGAAGGAGACAAATGGGTGTTACAGTCTCTGGGTAAGAAATGGAAAGATTATAAGTATGACTTGAAAGCAAAGTACTACGAACGTTATCCCAATATTGATGACCTTGTCAACAATAAATCAGATCGAATTCCATGAGACCAGTGGATGGCTCTCGTCACACAGTGGCATTCTGAGCAGGGCCGGGTAATATAATTTTTGCTTTTTCTTATCTAGTTACGTAATTATGAATTGTATTTTTTTATTAAACATTTTCTTGGTTTCAGAGACGTAGCGGAACAAATAGAAGGACTCGTTCTGCTCAAACAATGCCATATACTAGAGGAACAAAGAGTATAGCGCGATTAATGAATGAAATGGTTAGTTTTTTTGCCCATATTGTTAACCATATGATTAGGTCTTGTTGTAATTGTATCTTTTTGCATTCGAGGAACAGACATCAAGTGGTAAGCAGCCATCACGAGCCAAAGTGTTTATAGCCACCCATCGGACTCGTAAAGATGGGAGACCTATTGATCAAGACTCTGTACATGCAATCGTAAGTTTAGTTTCTATTACTTTATATGTGGTTGTGATAAATTTAATGTAATAAGACATTGTTTTTTATAATGGGTTTAGGAACTCCTCTAAGAGAAGATAAATGAGTTACAAAGTTCTATCCAAGAGTCAAATGCAAGTCTTCCAGAGATGGAGAATAATGCATTTGCTCAAGTGATGGGACCAGAAAGACATGGTCGAGTGCGTGGATTAGGATTAGGTCTAACGCCTAGCATGTACAAGGCATCGGCATCGACATCGACATCGACATCGGTATCAGCATCTCACCACTCAGGCGGCCCTCCAAGTGTGCATAATGAGGCGGACGACAGAATAAGAGTCTTGGAAGACCAAGTGAGCCAACTGCAAGAAGCACTTGGTAGTAGGATGAACACATTTGAATCTCAGTTGTCCATGATTTATGCATCATTGGGCTTGCGATCAGGGCAAAATGACGAGCCACCTAGTGGAGAGGTAATGTTTACAGGATATGTTCAGATAACACATTTTTTTAAATCAAGTAATTATATGAAAATTATTAACCATGGATTGTTCATTTCTGTGTCGTAGGTACCTCATCCATCAAGTAACCAGCACTCTCCAAATGATGACCAGTAAGTTTGTATTTGCGATTTGGTAAATTATTTTCTATGTTCGAGAAATACATATTGGTGAAATCCAACCGATTAGAGGGCTGGTTTGTATGTGGATATGAAGTGTTGAAATTATTTGATGTTTGTTTTATTTGTTGTTGGTGTTAATTGTTGTTTGAAATCTATATGGTTTAATGAGATATAATTCTTTGAATTGTTGGTGAGGCAAGCTTTGGTATGGCGATGGCAATAAGGCAAAAAGGTTCAACCTGAACCAAACAGAAGATATAAAAGAGAGGAAGATATCTAGACATTAATCAAGTGAAAACATTATGACTATAGTAGAAATTAGGAAGTGGCTGTGATTATTTGAGAGTACTTTACTGGATAGTAACCATGAGAATAAAGATGAAAGACAACTTCATGTCTAGAATAGACAATTTGAATTAGTAAAATAAAACTGTGTTATGATTCATCACCTACAATTCATTCAAACACAAGAATAAATCATGTAATTTGAATTTAGAGACTTCTTTCTTTATACATTTTAATAGGGTAGAGATGGAAGATGGAACTTCTCATTTATTATTACTGGATAGTGTAGACAAACTTTTCATTTATTATTATATAAGTTATGGTAGACTTCCACTTACAAAACATTTCTAGAAATGCAACCACTCATGAAAACATTTCTAGAAATCCATGTGTCATTGTCATTTTGCATCCCTCATAATTATTTGTTACTGATTGTGTTTATTTGTCAATAATTTATTCTTGTGTTTGCATTTGTGTGAAGTATAAAGTTAAATCTCATATCTTGTGGTTGGGACCATATGTAGGTACTATGTTGGATCTAGATAATGCATAAATAAGGATAAAATTTTTCATTCTGTTTTTGATATAAGAATATTTTATACTTATAATTATATATTGTTGATACATCTATTTGCATACAACAAGACTATTAACCTATTAATTTGTACAGTTTTGTGTTTTATTCTACGTTATGTGATCATTAATGGACATTGTCTGTTATTATTGTATTTCGTTCTTCTAAAATCTTCTAACTTTTTTCGCAGGGCATAATGTAAAGAGTTTTGGGTTGCTAAAAGCTTCATAACAATTTTCAAATTGTGTATGTAAACAATATTAGTATTAGCAATTGTATTCATGTACTTCAATAATTCTAATAATACTTTTTATTCAATATTTTATTAATGATGTTGCAGGTATTTTTTGCATGTATTTTTAAACGGTATTTTTTTGCGTATATTATTATCAAATTATCTATAGTGTTCTGCATGATATTCATTGTAAACAGGAAATTTAATCAATAAGCAGGGAAAAAGGCTTATGAAATAGGCAAAATTGTGCCAAAAAAGTGTTTAAAAAACGTCGCTAAAACAAAAAAACGCTAGTAAAAACATATAAAAAACACCGCAAAAAAAAAATCCAAACCGCGGCATAAAAATTCCGCAAAACAAAAAAAATGCCGCTAAAACTAAAAAACGCCGCTATAAATATATAAAAAACCCCGCTATAAACGCTGATTAAAACGGCGCTATAAGGGAAAAACGTCGCAAAAAAAATTATAAACCGTTGCAAAATCTGCCGCGAAAAAAATTTAAAAACGCCGCTAAAACGCAAAAAAAACGCTGCTGTAGGGTTGCTGTCCGACAGAATATCGCGTGCCAAAAAAACGCGGGAAATAAATTGGCGGGTGTGGAAGTTTTTTCCAGCGTTAAAACGCTAATACAAACGCCGGTAAAGGTATTGCACTTTTAGCGGCGTTTTTGTTTAGGTTTTACCGATGTTTTGTTAAAACGTCGGGAAAATCTTTACCGACGGGACCTATACCAGCATTTGTACAAATGCCGGTAAGATTGTTACTGGCGTTTATAAAAGCCGGTATAGGTCCAAAAAAACGCCAGTAAAAGCCGGCCTTGCTGTAGATAGGTAGAAAACTATTCATTATGGATTGTGTGAATTTGTATTCATGAATGAATGGGAAATTATACAAGCAATGTATGAGTGAGAGATTAATAAACAGTGGCATAAGAATGACTATTTTTGTGTCTTCATTTATGTACAATTTGATCCTGGTTTGACATTATGTCTATTTGATTTTATACCTAACTAAAGTTGAGCTAAAATTAGTAGGCAAGGAAATAAATTTAATCTCATGTTTCTTCTTACTTCTTTGTTTACACTTTACGCTTGCTTTCAATATGTATTGTCCTCTTATTTATTATTTCTTTCTATTAGATTTGAAGTGAAAATCTTACATTTATTTAATTATTAATATACTGATTATGAAATCTCAATAAACACAATCATGTAAATGTTTAGAATTTTCTAGAAGAACTCAACAACAACTTTATGCACTTTTCTTATATCTTTTCCCTATATAAGGTCAATTTGATTGATAAATTTAAAGGTATCTATAATCTATTATAGAAACAATATTTAGAATTTTCATATAGATAGGTTAATCTTGATTTTGTTATGTGTTATTTCACTCTTCAAAAGATCATGGTGCAAGTAATTCTATCATAATCTATAAGACAAATTGATTTAGGAGGAATAATAAAGGTTTTTAAGCCTATAAATAGGTCTATTTCTTTATTTTTATTATGCTTGATTAATTCATTATAAAATAAAATCTTGGTTCTCTCCCTTTTGATTCTTTCTCTTTTTCAATTTTTCTAGTTTTCTCCACTTTTTTGCTGTTCTCCCTAATTTGTTCTCTTTCCTTGTATCTATCTCTCTAAGTGTCTCTTTTCTGTTTCTTCATCTATCTGTCCTCCTACTCCTTTATCACAAAGGCATTCAAATAGGATATGGGTTCAATGTGATGTGGATATTATTTTCTTGAAATTATGCTCTAAATCTTGCTACATTAGTATATCTTTTGGAATCTTGTGTTTATTTAATGAAAGACGAATCCAGAGTTTTAATATGTTGAGATTGTATAGACATTTAGTAAATTGAATCCTTACATGTTTATAACATGGGTTTTCTGTTATCTCTACTGTCATTGACCTTTTTCTTTTAGGCTAAACATACAATGTGAACTTAGAAATTGGATTCTAATTATAAACCATTAATTAATTATTTATTTTTTGCAATTTGGTAGGTACCTAGATGATGGTCGAATACACTTGCATATAGTATTGTTGCAAAGCTCTCACTAGGCTATGTTCTAGCTTTATCCACCTTTACGCAACTTTAATTCAGCTCTCTAGCAACTAAATCACTCAAGTGCAGGGATTAAAAAAATATCAGAAATAATGTAAATGATTGGGATTATATGATAAAAGATTTTTGTATTCATTACTGACTATATTTTAATGACAAAGTGTTTCTTTTTGAGCTACTCAAAATGTCTCCCACTCTCCCTACACAAAAAAATGGATTACAATATAAGAAAAAAGAAAATGAACGCAAATAAGAAACTATGACAATTTTTTCTAGACACCAAGTTTATCTAAACAACTAATTTCTTTTTCATAGATTTTCTTTCTCCTCACTTTTTCTTTCCTCTTATTCCTTTATATTACTAATTCATAGGCCATCTGCTGCCACTTGTTATCATTTGCACTTTTCACTTTTTTATGAATCTTCAGTTGTACCTACTCAATTGGTAGTTTGTTATTGTGGTTGTTGGAATCTTTTAGCTTATTGCTATATTTGTTGATATCTTCCACCTCATGTGGATGGTTGTAGGAATTAAATTCCTTGAGCTTCTTTCTTCTCCTACATACATAAGTCCTAGTGATCAGGTTCTTATCAATACCCCATTTTTGATGCACCTTGCCTTTAAGGTGGAAATTTAGGAATTGTGAATTGACCTCGTAAAAGTTCTCCCAAGTGTTTTCACAAGTGGGGAGATACTACCACTAAATAAGAACTTCTAGATTGCTTATAGATAAGAAGCATGTAGCTAGGATTGTTTTTGGATACAACGGGAGCTCCAAATCTTCAACTAGGCATGGTGGCAGAGGTTGAGTTACCAACTAGCCAATCAGTTTTTTCAATTGGGAGATGTGGAATACTGAATAAACTTTTGAGTTTATAGGTAGCGCTAGCTTGTAGTTAATAGGGTTTATCCTTTTAATGGCTATGTATGGCCCATAACATCAAAGATTGAGTTTCTTATTTGGTCTTCAAGCTAGATTTTTGAACTTGTATGGCTAGTGCTTCAAGAATACCAAATCTCTAATGGTGAATTGACATTTCCTTCGCTTTTGGCCAACCAGTCTCTTTATCTGGTTTTGTGCCTTATGCAAATGCTCATTTAATTCATCTAAGATCCAATCATAATCACTTAAGAGGGAATTTACATCATTCACTTTAGAATTCATACTTCCTCACAAAAGGAGGGTAAGGGGATCTCAACCATAGAGGGCTCAAAAAGGGGTTATCTTGGAAGCATTGTGTTATGTTGAATTAAATCAGTATTCTGCCTAAAGAAACCACTTGTTCCAATTTTTAGGATGGCTGACACAAAAACGCTACAAACAATTTTCCAAGCTTTTATTGACTACTTCTGTTTGGCCATCCATTTGAGGGTAGTATACATGACTAAAGTTGAATTTTATGCCTAAGAGTTTGAATAATTTTGTCCAAAATTGGCTTAGGAAAATCTGATCCTTGTCAGATGCAAGAGACCTTGGGTAACTATGTAGGTAGATCATTTTATTATAGAATATTGCGACTACCTCTTCAATTACATAAGGATATGCCAAAATCATGAAATAAGAAAACTTTGTCAACTTATCAACAATAACTAGGATTGTATCCCCCTTTAGAGTCTATGGTGACCCTCTTATAAAGTCCAATAAGACACCTTCCTAAACTTGACCTAAAATCAAGAGGGGCTATAATAACTTAGCTGGACTAAGAGCTTGATACTTGTTTCGCTGACAGACCTTACTGCTAGCTATAAATTTTTTAATGTCATATTTCATTACTACCTAGAACAAGACTATTGAGATGCATTTATAAGTCTAAAAAAAAACCTGAATAACCCCTAAATAGAATGGAGTGGAAGTCAGCTAAAAAGGTTGAAAGAAGAGATAATTTGTAAGAGAGTACCAATCTACCTTTGTAAAAGAAGGTGTCTTGTCTTAGTTTCTAATGAGGATGACTATCACAATTTTAAAGAAGGTCTTGAATGATAAATTTATTCTGAGTGCCTGCTTAGACTTCTACATCAATCAAATTATTATTTGTCCAGGTGCTTATACTGATTGCTGTAAGGTTTTGTTAGGTTTCCTATTTCCTTGATAAGGTATCAGTAGCCTTATTCTCTACATTGGGTCGATATTGTACTTTAAATTTGAACCCAAGAAATTTCACCAACCATTTTTGTTGGTCATTACCTAGAATCCATTGCTCCATGAGAAATTTCAAACCTTTTTTGTTTGTGTTGATGATGAATTTGTTACCAATTAAGTAGTGGTGCCATTTATGGACTGTAAAAACTATGATCATTAGTTCTTATTCATATACTGATTTAGATTGGGCACGCAAGCGTAAAGTTTGACTCAGGTAGGCAATTAATCATCCATTTTGCATTAACATAACCCTTAGCCCATTCTCTGATATGTCTATTTCCATTACAAATATATCATTAAAATTTGATGTAGTTAATGCTATAAGGATGGTCATGATAGCTTAGAGTTCCTAGAAGGCTATTATGGTAGCTTCAATCCACTCAAATGAATTATTTTTTAGTAATGGTGTCAGAAGGGCTGCTATGCGACCATAATTTCAAACAGAACGACTGTAGTATCCTATGAGCCCTAGGAATCCCCTTAACTGTTTCATAGATCTAGGTAAGGGCCAATCAACATATTTTGGATTTTTTATAGGTCGATTGAGACATCTTCGACTGATATTATGTGACCTAAATATGTTAACTTAGTTATAACAAATGACCATTTTCTAAAGTTAGCTACCAATTTATACTCAATCAAAGTTGAGAAAACTTACATGAGGCAGTTTATGTGGTTGGGCAGGGTTTGACTATAAATGAGAATGTCATCAAAGAAGATAAGTAGGAATCGGCGTAGATATGCTCGAAATATTTCATTCATTAGGGATTGAAATGTTGATGGGGCATTAGATAACTCAAATGGCATTAAAAGAAATTCATAAATCTTATTATGCATTCTAGATATAGTTTTCTCAATGCATTGTTCATCTATACGAATCTGGTGGTGACCCAACTTTAAATCTACCTTGTTAAAAATTTAAGCTTGTCTTAACTTATCATTAACTGGGATTGGAAATTTGCTTGGTACCGTCAGTTTGTTCAAGGCGTGATAGTCTATACAAAACCTCCAATCCTATCTTTCTTCTGAACAAGGAGAACCGAACTTGAAAACACACTTATATTGGGTCAAATGAGGCTAACAATCAATATTTTCCCTACCAATTTTTCTATTTCATTTTTTCTTGAATGGGGAATCTTATAAAGCCATAACTTAAGGGGTTGAGCACCTTCTATCAATCGAATCTTGTGATCCTAAGGGCTTTTTGGTGGTAGCTGTAACATCCAAAGATTAGAATGGTATTTTTAGGCCTTGAATCGGGGTTAAAAGAGAGATTTTTCAATCAAAGGTTAGCCTCAATGAGCTAGGAAGGTAGAATAGTCTTATTAGAGGCTTTATATATAGCTTGTGGAAGCAGCATGACCATGCATCTCTAGACACACGCTCGTGCATCCCTTTCTTGTAATACACGTCCGTGCATGCTTGCTGATATATAAGGTCAGATTTTCCTCCACCCATTTCAGTTAGTTTTCTCACCATTTTCCTTTTCTTTCTCTCCAGCTAACCCTAACCAATTGAGATAGAGATTAGTCAGCTTTTGGCAGCCAATCTAGCCAAGATTCAGCCAGTGATAGAGAGATTGAAGCCATTAGCAACTCCAGGTAAGTATCCCCTTACCTTCTTCCTTGTTTCCATGGTTTTATTTCCTTAGATGAGTTTATTCAGCCATAAAATTGTGTTTCTAGTTTAATAGCATGTTTATAAGATGATGATGATGATGAAATGGATAAGAGATTTAGAGATACAAACATGCTTAGTTCCCTTAATGCATATGTGTGTGTATTTAAGGGCTTAGAAATATGTTAGTTTGATTTGGTTGTTATTGATGGGGGAAAATTAGTATATAATGATGTATTTTCCATGAATATATGTTAGAATAATTTTAGTTTAAGATTGATAGAGATTTGAGTTAAGATTGGTTGTGATTCTGTGTGTTTCAGCCATAGTTACCGAAACAGAGCAGGACGCATGCCTGTACAGTCTTGTTTTAGTAAGGTCATGGTTGTGTATACGAGCCATGCATGACTAAATTATAGTAAGGTCACGACTGTGTGCCTGAGGGTCACAATCGTACATTGGCAAAAGAGACGAACAAGTAAAATTTCCAGAACCAAGCACAACCAGGTTGCTCGACTAGCGCACGACCAGACTGCACGATTGGCACATGACCTGTGCACCTTGATGCACGTCTATGCGTTTGATAGTGTAAGCTCGTGCACTTAGTGAAAATTAGAGATTTCCTTTCCATTCAGTAGAATATTAGTAATAAGGAAACCTATAAGGTATTCTAAGTAAAGTAAACAAAGAAACAATTAATTAAGAATAAGAATAAGCAGAAAAAAGAAAGAGACATAGAACATTATAACAGAGAACCCTTCTGATCAAAGAATAAAGAATAATAAAATAAAGTATCATTATAGTATCATTAAACCCAAACTCATATAAGCAAAAGAAACTCAACAATAGCCTAGAACAACCTAAATAGACCACCAAATACGATCAAAAAATAGATGAAAACAGGAAAACAATTATAGAAACAGTAAAGAAACATACTAAACAGAAATCAGCAGATATTTAACAAAACACAGATTAGCTTACCTAGAATTTATTAATAAGTTTAATAAGTTACAGAAATAGTACAATAGAAAGAATACACAAAACATAATTATAATAGATGTGCATCTAATAGAATGTAATCAGAAGGAAAGAAATGATAAATTATCATGTATGATATGCATTACATGACATAACATGCCAACTCAGTATTTCAGAAAAAAGGATTAAGTGATCCATATGCATATGTTTTTAAAATAGAAAGACGATGATCTAAACTCATTTCAGGTGTGAATACGAGAAGACATTATTGTGATTGCATGCCCGCTAGAGAGGGAGCTACCACTATATTTATATACACTGCTGTGCAATCTGTACGCTCACTAAAAAAGGAGGTAGCATCAGATACGTTGGTCTGTAGTTGTACACCTATTAGAGAGGAAGCCAATGTCAGTGCATATGGATATATGCATTGGTATGCATTAGTTATCTGATTTTAGCCTATGGATCTAGTGTCAAAAAGTTGATGACTCACATGGTTAGGTACCAAAACCCTATATTCATCAGTTTGTGCAATATAGTAGGTATCTTTGGATACAGTTTATTCACCTTTTTAATATTTTTGGATCTTTGGATCCCAACAATATTTTTAGTAAGACAGTTTTTAGAAAGATAATTTTAGTAAACAGGCCCGAGGGCCCATTTATTATTTTTAGCAATATTAGACATGATTTCAATATATTCCATATCATGTCATACATAACATAAAAGCAAGCAGATTAGAGAAACTATAATATTATATATATGTACCAGTAAGATGATCGAGAAACTATCAGATAAACTAATAATTAGTAAATATAGTCAGAATATGTAAAACCAAAAATATAAGTATGTACAGAATACCTTATGTACGACAAAGTCATAATAGTACAACAAATAAGAAACAAAACATTTATGAATCAGAATACCAACAACAAGATAAGAAAGAAGTTAATCATGAATGATAAATAGAGAATAACTGAAACTAGCTACACGATATATATTGTAAGCAAAACCCAGATATAATTTAGTTAAGCTTTTCAGAGAACTTGAGAGCACTATAAATCTTAGAAAACAGATAGAAAATGGGATAATTGATATAATAAAGAAAAGATAACTAAGTGAGGTAGTTCCAACTAGAACCCTTTTCATACTTAGTCGTATACATATACTTGTATACATACTTATGACGAGGTGTGAAGCAGAATAGAAATAGTAAGATGAGCTAGAACAGAAAAAGAAGCTTACGTAATCTGTTAAGGATTAAGTTGAGTCTGCCAGCTCAGTAGTGAGACTAGTAATAGGCTAAACAGAGTTTATTCGACTAAGCATGTAAGAAGATAAGAAGCTAAAATAGAGGGAAACCCGTAACTAGATTAGAAGAAGCTATTAAGATATTAGAGAACTTAGTTAAGTCCATTAGCTTAGAGCCCACCCAAAGGTAGAGATAGGAGATACTTATTGAATGATTTGTCACTCATCACTTATAGTTTCCTTTTTCTTACAAATTGAGTTGGGGAGCTAAGCTTGGATCGCTAGATGGCTGGAGATTGAGATATAGATTGAGCAAGTTCTTACTCGATGCTTTTAGTTTCATATATGTAAGTATATATGTATTCAATTTTCAACAAATAGTATGTTGGCTTCCATGCTTATATTGCTCATACATATAGGATGTATAGTATTATTTATATTTTCAGATACTAATTAATAGCAATAAAATATGAGTTTTATTCAAGATACTATACAGTGGGTTTTAGCATTCCACCTCATTTTATTTAAAAATTTTGCATAGTGCATAGTTTTTTAGTAAACAGTTTGTGTAGGACTCCTATTGTATATCCTAACAAAGACTTCATTTTTCAGTACAAAATAATAAATTATTATTATTTTGATAATAAATATAGATAATATAGTAACAGTAGCATATATAGTAGTGGGGTCCTACAGCAGCTTTGAGTGATTTTCAAAGAGATGCTTAAATTCCTTTAACAGAGGCAAAATACAATCATCATAGAGAGTGTCCACTACCTTTGCATTGATGTCCATTCTAGCCATCTCAATCCAAAATCCATTAACACCCGATTGAATTGCTTTACATACCCTTTATAGCTTGTTTCCAATCACATTAACTTTATGTCCCCTTGTAAGGAGACTTGTTTCCCTTACTATTTAAATATCATCTTCTGAACCTTCCAATTGGAGCGTATTTCTCCTAATGTTGATAACAAAGCAACACCAAAAATAACATCAACATTCCCTAGTTTGAATGGGAAAAAAACTTGGATAATGGTATAAGGGAATAGATAAGCTAGACATTTCAACATATGCTAGCACCTTGTACACTCTAGTCATTACCCAATATGACTTTCAAGTGCTTTTGTTGAATAGGTAGTTGTAGTTCTTTGACTAGTTCTAAGGAAATAAAATTGTGCGTAGTTCTATAATTTATCAAAGCAATTACCTCTCGGCTACTGATTTGGCCCTTTACCTTTATTGTCTAAAGAGAGTTGGTTCTTGCAACTAAGTAATAAGAGAGTTCCACTATTAGATCCTCTATTTCAATTGGTTCTTCTGATTTCATTTCTGGTGTATTACCTTTTATCATATTTGAACTCTCTTCTTGTCTATCTACTTCCAGCATTTCTTTTTCTTCTTCACCTCGTTCCCTTATCAACAAGACTTTCAATTGATGAAATGACATCTATGATTTAGTTTGTACCTCTTGTCACATTTAAAATAAAGTACTTAGTCAATCTTAGATTGAAACTCTATAGGTGAGAGACATCAATAGCCACTATTCTTCTTTGCCATATTGGAATCTTCATTATTTTGGGATGTAGGGATATGGGTAAGATTATGATATGTTCGGTGAATTGAGGAGTTTGTGTTTTGGTTAGAGTTATTGGGTTGGGGATTAGGCCAATGGGTAAACTAGGTTGATGAGTTAGTTATAATTGGGTTGTATGATTATGAATGAAATTTTTTTTTGACCATAAGGCTATTAGGTTTGTGAATATTACTAAGGGCAGCATTTGGGGCCTCTACACTATAAGCTTGTTGCATCGGTTGCTCCAGGTTAGTGATCTATATTGGCAGCCCTTAATCTCTCTTCAATGGTGAACAAATAACATTCAAATGATGGTCCAAAAATCCAACAAAGATTAAGGCCAACCTCACATAAAAACAAGCAATTTTTCAAGTAAAAACAACTCCAAATTCAAGCACATTCAACTCCAAAATTAGTCATAACTTCAATCAACTTCCAGCATATCAATAGTTCATCCATTAATCCTTATTCATCCAATACATTGAAAGGTAGAAGATGATATTCAAGTTACAACACAAATGGAATACTTACTTGGAGAGATAACTAGCAAGATGCTTTACTCAAGTCTAAAGGAAGAAGATCCACCAACTTGAGGTTGATTCAAGTTTAAAGAACCTTGGATGCAAGCTTAAAGAAAATTCCACCCACTTGTTTCCAAGCTCACCCACTTGAATCTCTACCACCAATTCTTTCTTGCAACAAGAATTGGATAAGGGAAAGAAATGGATACAAAGAACCAACAAGTTCTATGTCCCAAGCAAAAGCACAAAGCTTTAGGTTTTGATTTCAATATTCAAATCTAATTACAAAATGGGAAAAGTAGCCTTTATATAGGCTTTACAAACTAGGGTTAAAATAACCAAACTTTGGTTTACTTTACATCACATTACAAGTTATAGGAAATAAAATATAAGGCCAAAGACATAGCAAATAATTCACATAATTTCTAATTACATTACAAAATAAATCAAAAATAAATATAAAAATGGAATAATTTTGGATGCAAGCATTTTCCTTGATTAATTTGTCTTGGGTTCAACTTTTCGAGTCGAATATTTGAATTCAATCTGAAAAGTCATTAGCATTCAAATTATCGTTGGAAATCATCAGAAATTCAAAATCCTCAAGGAGAATGCATTGGAGGAGTTCTGGAAGTTGAAACATGCCAAAATTGCTTGAAAAAGACCAAAATTCCAAAAAGTGGCAGAATCCAGATGCTACGGCATGCAGTGCACAACGTGCAAGTGTGCACAGGCAGGTGTGCGTGCAGAGCAGCCAAGCGCTGGGCGTGCAGGAGCTGGGAATACGGGCATTGGGGCACTGGGGCACGCACAGGTGTGCGTGAGTACACGCTCATGCGTGCGTAGTAAGGCAGCGTGCGGGCGCGCACGTGCACGCAAGTTAGGAGCGTAGCACTACGACATTAGGCAGGGGAAATCTTCGTGTAGCCCGTTTTCACTCGTTTCTTAT
Organism: Anacardium occidentale; assembly: GCA_026122585.1. Classification (NCBI taxonomy): domain Eukaryota; kingdom Viridiplantae; phylum Streptophyta; class Magnoliopsida; order Sapindales; family Anacardiaceae; genus Anacardium; species Anacardium occidentale. The sequence continues at coordinate 78,857 of JAJEJH010000553.1, forward strand.
CCGAATTGAGTCTTGTTTTTTTTCCTTAGCTTCGTATGAAACCACTTGATGAATTTTGACTCTTTGGTTTGCCATTTCTAAATTTTTGAATTCCAAACATGATCCGAAGGCCTTGAGGAATATTATGCACAATAGTCTAGAAGACGTTGATATTATCATGCACGGTTGGAATTATGACTTTCAAAGGCACAGTTGGTGATCTTTTATGAGCATAGAAAACTAGAACACACTTTTGAAGGCTTAACATACAAATTGAGGGCGTCGAAAACTTGATTGTTGAAGTCACATTCGGTTTCACACATGGAAGTAAATACGAATTCATATCATACTCCTCTTGTTATAGAGGATTTGACCTCAAATCCAGACCTTCCACTTCACTCACCCAGCACATGTATCAACACCTTGGGAAGTTTTCTCCTCAATCTTATTTTTGTTCTCACTTAAGACAATTTCTTTGGTTACAATTTTCTCATTGGTTACCATCAAGGCAGGCTTAGGTAAAAATTCCCTCTTCAAGGTTTCCCAAGATTTGATCCTTTCCCTTCCTTCTGAGTCTCTTTGCTTCTTTAGGGTTTCCCACCATAGAGATAAAAAAGGATGATCCTCAAGCCTTAAGATGACAACTTTGAACTTCTTCTCATCCGGCCACTCCAAGAGCTCACACATCATCTCAAAATCATTCAACCAATGCAAGAGCTCCTTAGACTCCAACTTGTCAACCTTAGGCTCATCAATCTTTATTTCTTTTTTTTCACTCTCAATTTGATTGGCACACAAAGGTAAGCCCTTGAGTGGGTTAGGGTCTTTGGTGATGGTTCAAGTGATAAAGGTACAAGGGTGATCTTTTTGTTGTGAGTTTTGAAGGAATAGGTATTTGATATCTCATTATACATAACTTCTTTTTGAGATTGCCATGAACTTCCAAGTAGCAAATGACATCCATCCATTGGGAATACTTCACAAACAACTTTATCAACATATCTTTCTATAGAGAAGGATATGGCAACTCGTTTACGCATTAGCTTTGTCTTCCCATGTAATCCCAAAAAATAATCAATTGTTGAAAGTCCCAATTTCTCCACAAGGGTTGTTTAAGCCCTATTGGCACCAAATTTTTCATCAATAATAACCTCACAAACTTTTCCTTGGATGGTGCACTTTATATGGAATGGTTTTACACTTGCCATGGAGATATTTAGATAAGGGGAACAGACAACACACTAATAGGATGACATTAAAATCTGTGAACAGTATTTTCGAATAGTGAACAGTAAATCCAAAAATAGAATAGTGTTTTCAATTAGGGTTTGGGCTTGGAATAATTGTTTAGGCTAAGGTATGGAATTGGGTTAAGGTTTTGATGTTTATTTGGTCTTTGAGATAGAGATTGGGCTTTGTCTTGTGTTTGGGCTTAGGATTGGATAATAAGGGTAATATTGGAATATTAAAAAAGGTTAATTAAGTAATTTGGGATGAGGGTAAAATGGTAAATGACATAGGTAAGATAGTTAAGGGCTAATTATGGTGATTAGGGTTAGGGAAATGATAAAAGTGTTTAGGGAAATAATTAGTAGAAAGTGGTAAGGTGGCAATGAATTGGTAAGAACTAATGATGGTGTAAGGAAAAAAGGTCTTGTACTTGTTGCAAGAAAAGTGTGGGCTAAGTTGTAGTGCAATAAATTATGGCTAACTTTACAAGCAAGCATGCAAGGTAGGTTGACCAAAATTTATTCACAAGTTTTGCAATCTATCGGGTGAGCAAAGAAAAATTTGATTTTAGTAAAGGCTAGTGGAGTGTAGGATTAAACAAGAAGGACAACCAATTGATGACTACTCCTTCCTCTTTCTTTCATGCAAATTTTCCTCTCTCCTAACTCATTCAAACCCAGCCAACTCAGTATAAAATTTCTAGCAACAAATTTCTTTCCCCTAAGTGCAACCACAATCCTATAACATTTCAACGCAAATTTGTAAACCAAAACAACCCTAATCTTCCAACCAAAGCTCTGATACCAAATGATCAATAATGACAGCCATTAATCTCTCTTCAATGGTGAACAAATAACATTCAAATGATGGTCCAAAAATCCAACAAAGATTAAGGCCAACCTCACACAAAAACAAGCAAATTTTCAAGTAAAAATAACTCCAAATTCAAGCACATTCAACTCCAAAATTAGTCACAACTTCAATCAACTTCCAACATATCAATAGTTCACCCATTAATCCTCATTCATCCAATACATTGAAAGGTAGAAGATGATATTCAAGTTACAACACAAATGGAATACTTACTTGTAGAGATAACTAGCAAGATGCTTTACTCAAGTTTAAAGGAAGAAGATCCACCAACTTGAGGTTGATTCAAGTTTAAAGAACCTTAGATGCAAGCTTAAAGAAAATTCCACCCACTTGTTTCCAAGCTCACCCATTTGAATCTTCACCACCAATTCTTTCTTGCAACAAGAATTGGATAAAGGAAAGAAATGGATATAAAGAACCAACAAGTTCTATGTCCCAAGAAAAAACACAAAGCTTTGGGTTTTGATTTCAATATTCAAATCTAATTACAAAATGGAAAAAAGTTGCCTTTATATAGGTTTTACAAACTAGGGTTAAAGTAACCAAACTTTGGTTTACTTTACATCACATTACAAGTTATAGGAAATAAAATATAAGGCCAAGGACATAGCAAATAATTCACATAATTTCTAATTACATTACAAAATAAATCAGGAATAAATATAAAAATGGAATAATCTTGGATGCAAGCATTTTCCTTGATTAATTTGTCTTGGGTCTGAATTTTTGAGTTGAATATTTGAATTCAATCTGAAAAGTCGTTAGCATTCGAATTATCATTGAAAATCATCAGGAATTCAAAATCCTCAAAGAGAATGTATTGGAAGAGTTCTGGAAGCTGAAGCATGTCAAAATTGCTTGAAAAAGACCAAAATTCCAAAAAGTGGCAGAATCCAGATGTCGTGGCACCATGCCGTGGCATGTAGTGCACAGCGCACAAGTGTGCACACTTGTGCACATGCAGGTAGATATGCGTATGGAGCAGCCAAGCGCTGGACGTGATAAAGCTGGGCATGCAGGTGTTGGGGCGCTGGGGACGTGTGCAGGTGTGCGTGAGTGCACGCTTGTGTACGCAACAAGGCAGCGTGCAGGCGCACATGCGCACGCAAGTTAGAAGCACAACACTGCGACGCCATGCAGGGTAAATCTTCACACAACCCGTTTTCACTCGTTTCCTATCCGAATTGAGTCCCCTTTTTTTCCATAGCTTCCTTTGAAGCCACTTGATGAATTTTGACTCTTTGGTGTGCCGTTTCTGAATCTTTTGAATTCCAAACATGATCTGAAGACCTTGAGGAATATTATGCATAATAGTCTGGAAGACATTGGTATTATCGTGCATAGTTGGAGTTATGACTTTTAGAGGCATAGTTGGTCTTCTTTTCCGAGCATAGAAAATTGGAATGCACTTTTGAAGGCTTGACATACAAATTAAGGGCGTCGAAAACTTGATTGTTGAAGTCACTTTGGTTTCACACATGGAAGCAAAGACGGATTCATATTAGCTAGATGGTCTGAATAACCTGACTTTTGCCTGGAGCTTCTCTACTATACCTGCCATGAATACTCCCTTAAGCCATTCTTCTACTGTCTTTGGAACTCTTGTTGCCAGTTTTTCGAATTCCTTTCGGTAACTACTCACTGAACCCGTATGGTGCAATGTAACGAGTTCCTCAATTGGTGTTTTCAGTTATGCCAGTCCAAATCTTTTCAAAACCTACTCCTTAATGTCTCTCTAACTGGTGAATGGTCTTTAGAGTTCTATGAATTGGAACCAACCTAGAGTTGCACCTTCAAATCAAGTCAGCGAGGAAATGACCTGTTCAGTCTCTGTATATCCATTAATTAAAAAATAACATTCGATTTGAGCTAGCCATCCCATGGGGTCTTTGCTAGAAAACACTAGAATCTCCGTCCTTTATGGAATGGTGTCCCATCTCCTTAAGCAATTAAGCAAAGACAACCAACTTAAAAGGTTTCCCTTGTCACTAGTGTTGAGCCAAAGAGCAATGGTGATATGTGAGGTGAGGGATGAGTATAAGTTTCACTTGAGGGTCAAAGGCAGTGAGCGAGGGTCGGATTTGACTAATTTAGCTGATGGGGTGGCCTGGGTATCATGAATCTAAGGGGGGGGAGGGGGGGTTGGCTAGTCGAAATACTTAGTTGTGGGTGGTGAGGGTATGTCAATGATGAATAAGTGTAGTTGGAGGAAAGTTTGGGTGGTGTAGACACATGAACTTTAGTCGAGCTAGGTATGGGTATGGAGTTGATTTGGGTTTGTGAATAGGAAGTAGGGCTGGATACGAAGCGAACCGAATACAAACACAAGCATGTTTGTGTTCGGTTTTTTAGCTATGCTGGCTTCATTTGCATTCGATTTGTATTAGACGAATAGGTATAGAGGGTGTTTAGTGTTTGTGTTCGTGCGAGCACAGTGGGTATGGGTTCGTTCATTACTAGTGAAAGGAACAAACATGTTCGTGATTATAAACGAAAGAACATGTTCGTTTGGCCAAAAAATTAAAATTGGCAATTCCGAGTAACTGAACAATTTGAGATCGCACAGATTGCAATGTTTTGATAATTTTGTGAATTTTGTTAATAGGAAATTGAGGTAAGTAATTTAGGAAAGAAAACTAACTTATTAAATCTTTGCAACGATAACTTCATTAATGTGAACTCAACTGTGTAACTATAAGCACCCAAAAATGGCTTTCCCGCTGTTGATAAATTTAAAAAAAAAAAAAAGTGGTGGATTTTTTAAGTTAAAATCACTCCAATGGTAGTGTGCAACATATGCATTATAGACAAAAAACGATTCTCCAGTTACAAGTTACTAAGAACACAGAAGCCCTAATTGTTCCAACAGCAACAAGAGCAGCTTTGCCTTTTGTCATAAATTGTTCAATAGTTTCTGGTTTTCAGATAAACGTCCAGGTCGTACAACTGGCAGATCATCCTGAAAATGGAACCTCAGTTACTTCCCCACAATATCTAGCTTAATTTCTTATTTCTTTTTTGTTCATCACTCAATTTCTTGCCGTCCCACTTCTTGATGTAGTTGAAACTGTATGTAGCCATCACTTCTGCAATTGAAACACCTCCGATGGCTTTAATACAGAATATTTCAAACCCCCTTTCAGGGATTTCTGAAAAAGCTTATGGTTTGCAAAACATGTCATGATCTCGTCACTCAACTCTATTATTTCACTGAAGTATGCCTCAACTTCCTCCTGCACATTCTGTTTATCACCAACTTCATCGACATCTTGAATCAAAGCTCTGCTTTTCTCAGTAGCATGTTACTTAAATACCCGCCATTAGCTCCCATATGCTCAAGGAATGAACATCCAGGGAAGATCCTGAATTTTTTTTTTTTTTGAAGAGTGCTGGACACCCAGATTTGTCATTGTCAATGAGCTGATTGTAATGAACTTCCAAAAGCTCACAGTAGATGCTCTCAATCAACTTTATCTCCTGCTCGAATGCAAGTAACGAATAACCCTGTCTTTTTCTTTCTTCAAGCACTCCACCTTATTGGATAGTCTGAACTCGAGTCCTCCGCAATCCAACTTGAAGCCTTATGAGAATAAAAGTTTCCTGCAACTTTGACTTACCGTTCAGTTCTCATTACCGTGTCTTAAAAAAAAATATCCTCTGTTAAGAAAATCAGTAGCAGTCAAGGATAACAAAACCTAAGCACTACAATATTGTTGATAGTGTTATTATGATAATAGTATAAAATCAGTGTTATTTGATTTGATTTCAAGGCATACTCCTCAGCTGTCAACCTAGAAGACTTTAAAGGAAAAAACTGATCACTTCACAGCTGGTTACACTATCATCAAAAGACCAAAGGTATAGTTGTCACTCAAACTTCAGCAATAATTAACTCATAAACGAGAATTCGCAGGTCAAAATCAAAAGCAGCACAACTCTATCATATACACCGCCTATTTACATCATTGTAAAAGTATACTGAATGTGCCTCATGTGAACAAGTTTTTGCACCCTCCATCGGTACGCTGACAGAGCTGATTGTATTTGTATGTGTGCCACTATTTAGAAAAAGAATAAAAGCATTTCAGAAGTCATATACAGGTTTAGTAACCCTTAGGTTTAATCTCTGAACCTTAAGATAAAGAACAGAAATTTAAAAAATTATTAAATCCAAATAAGTTGAGGTTTCACAAAACTAAATTTGAGCGGCAAGTTTGGCATTTTTGAAGGCAAATAAGATAAAACAAAAGGATTTCAGGATATGGATGGCTCCATCTAAAGAAAATTCAATAGAGCAGTCCAAAACTATTTTCTGCTTCCCAAATTTTAACAAAGCTAAATTTGCAGGCTTCTTTCATTACTGTTATACCACTTTTAATTAAACGCTTCACAAGCCCTGCTAATAGCAGTGTAGTGGAATCAGCCAAAATGAGATGATTACTTGAGGAAATTATTCTTCAGGTTTCAAAAGTGACTACACAAACCTACTGACTAATTTCATTTAGTTGAATAAAAAAATTATTAACTGAAAAATTCATAGAAAGCAAAAATAAATATCTGGAAAAGTAAAAAAAAACACCTGAATTAGTTCAGTTCTACCAAACCTAGAACAGGATCCTCACAAAAAGATAACTGATTAAAGTAACTGATCAATAATGCCAATGTGATTTCATGTCTCCGATGATACCAAACCCCCCACCACCTTATGCTATTGAATAATCTAAATGCAATTTCAAACCTTGCAAAAACCATCAATCCTCTACCAAGTAAATCCCCTCAATCTCATTCTCAGTCTGCAACAATTGAAGAAAAAATAATTGGTTTAGTTAGTTTATCCAATAAGCAGTGAAATCCATATTATAAATTAAACCACTCAATAAGGAATTGTTAAAATTTGACATACCTTAGTGGATTTTATAATGTGATGCATGACTTTGATCCAATCACTACTATATATAAGCATACTTATAGTTTTTAGTTATAAAGATGCCCTATATGGATTAATAACACTACCACCAACACGTGTTTTCTAAAATGACTAAGGAGATTAGAATTGTTAGAATTTCCAAAGCTATATGAGACAAGATTGGGTTTCAATGCTGGTTAAGTTGCCACCATGCCAAAACATTGAAATTTCTTGAAGCTTTCTTAAGTCTATCTTTAAGATATATATCCATTTCTGATTTATCAAGCATGACTTGTTTGGTAACATCCCAGGGTTAGAAATGAGAATATATGGTATAATTAGAGTTGAGAGAGTTCAGGGGTGAAATAGGCAATTTTCAAAGTTTGGGTGGCATGTGCGTGAATCTTGATGAGAGGCTTATTTATGCAAAGCATGGGAAAATGGCTTTATTCCATTTTTCTAGTCATGCACGACCGTGCATCATGAGACACATGACCGTGCATGCCTAGTGTCTCACTCGCCATCATTTAAGTTGATCTTATCTTTTTCTTCTAGCTATTTTCTCCTAAAATTTCCTTCATTTTCTAGAGATTTCTAACTTTACAAGAGAGGAGCAACATCCAATGATTCCCAATCCAGCTAAAGAGTAAGAGTTTCTTTGAGAGGTAAGCTTGGTTAGCTATGGCTAGAGGCGGTAAGTGTTTCTTGCCTCTCTCTTTCTCTTTTCCTTAATATGTATGATGCTTCTTTTGGTTGAGTTAAGATTGATTCCAGAATGCTTGTGATTTCCCTTGCATGAATGATGGTATAGATTTGATAATGATGATATATATATATATGGGTGGCGTGTTTGTTGATATGTATGGGTATATATAATTTTAAGATGTTGAGATGATTGATGTGAGTATTGGTGTTATGGGTGGAATAAGCATGTGTTCATGAGGTGTTTTGAGTGTAGAAATTGATTGATTTGCTTTTGTCTTGAAAATGGATAGGAATAAGCACGATCAACCATAACCATGTTAAGGCAGAGTGAGACACATACCCATACGCCCCCAGAGTGCACACCTATATAGTCATGCTTTGCATGGTCATGATCGTGTTCACGATCTCACACACGACCTAATTATGCAATGTCATGACCGTATATGCAAATGTCATGGTCGTACACCTATATGGAATGAGAATTAAGCTAAAATCATAGAAACACACATGACCAGGACATACGATTGGCACACGACCCATGCAGGCTTATGCACATCCGTGCATTAGGCATAAATGAGAAATTCAGTTTAAAACAAGCATAAAACATAGTAAAATCAGGATAATTTCTATAGTTCAATATAATAATACCAGATAAGCATACATGATACATGATATGCATACCATGACATGACATGCCATACAGTGTTTTCAGAAAAGGATCTAAGAATCCAAATGCATGTTTTCAATTAGAAAAGTATGATATTTCAGACATCTTTTTAAGGGTGAATATAAGGGGGTACTTGTGAGTTTCACACACCCATCAGTTACGGGAACCTATATTAGGGTTTACGATCATACTAGCCACTATATATAAGCATATGTTGGTGTACATTCAGCTAGTAGCTTAGGATTTGATGATCATTATTCAGTGCAGATGCAATTTTTAGATTCAGTAGTGAAACGTGTATTAAACAGCTTCTATCCATGTGACAACATATGAAACTTACATGGCTAAAGTGTCAAATCCTTGTATTCATCAGTCTGATCAGCATAACAGTTGTTTTCAGTTATAAAGAGATATTTCAGATTTTAGTATTTTATTTCAGCATGACAGATATTTCAGGATCTTAAGCCTAAGGGCTCAGTTATTACTTTTAGCATGTCATTTCAATATGGCATACACATAACAACATGACTCAGCATATGTATAATCAATAAGAAACTGTGAATAGTATACACTCAAAATATATAATAGTCACGTGATGAAACACGAATAATAGAATATGAACTTCAGAACTGTACTCAAGATAACCAGTTTGATTTGGTTACAGTATTATCCTCAAAGTAGGATTGCTATTGGGTTAGAGATAGGAAACACTTACTGAGTGACTTTATCACTCACTCCCTACTTTCTTTTCTCTTGTAGGTCAGTTTCGTAGGGGTTGAGAAGGATCTAACGTCAGTTTTGTAGCATGCGTATAGTTTGCATGCTTCTATTGTTTTATACTTACATATAGATGTACAATATATGTATATGTGTACAAGCATAACTACTCTGTATGAGTTTTTCAGTATATAAAAGTTATTTTTGGGCATTACAAACTTATTCGCACTACGTGATTTTTGTTGCCATGTTTCAGCTCAGTAATTAGGTATTTTTGTTGTATATTATTACATTTATTAATTACTTTATCTATAAAAAAAGAAAAATAAATAAATATATATTATTAATACTATATATTAAGAGTATGTATAGTAATATACAGTAGGAGTGCTTACATGTTTCATCTTCATCTTCTTCAATTGCCAATCCTGCCATAAAAGCGCTTTTTACTATCACTGGAGGTCAATGATGTCCTGCTTCTTAGAATGGTTAGTTAATAAGAATAATGTTAAAATATTTATATTAGAATAAATAATTTAGTCTAGAATACAGTTACAATTTACTAATTTTAATTGAGTTTGAGGGACAATGGTTGGATCTTCTTGATAAATAATGTCCTTGTATTCATCATAAAAAGCATAAAGCTTTTTTCAGACATTATTAATCTCCTTCTCACTTGATGCTCTCCATATATCAATAGGAAAACATATTGTATAAACTCAAATTTAAACATGTAATAAAAGTGTAAAAAATTATTAAAAGGTTTAGAATAGTTTAGTTTAGAAGTTTACAAAACTTACCTTGGGTCGAGTGTGTTGGCAAGTAACATGAGTAAGTTCACATATCTCTAGTATTTGTTGAATTTTGATTTCATGTTGGCTACCATGAGAGCCATATCGGTATTCAAATCAAACTCTCTAACGTTTAATATTTTTATTATTTTAAATACTTTAAGCAAATATAAATTTGCAGTAGGGTATTGAGTCCTTAAAACAATTTTTATAAATAATTGAAAATGCTAAAAAAATCACATATACAATCTACCCTATCCTACTTTTACGGAGAAGGACAAAATTCTAAGAATGCTCTATTATTGTAGGCATACCATGGGAAAACTTCCTAAAAACTCAAAGCAACCCTCAACATTTGGTACGTGGTGTTCCATTGGGTTGGACAATCAAGAATTAATTTTCTTTGTTATACGTCACATATTTGACAGCTACAGATGAAGATCTTCTGTCTCGTCTCATTCGCCCATATATACTTCACATTATCTCTTATTTTGTCTATGATATCGTTGATTACACCTATGACGTCTTGTACAAGAAGGTTAACGATGTAGGCCATGTAGCGAACTTGGAAGAGTCAACCACCAACCACTAATAACCGCTCCATGTCAAATTTATTCTTTCAACAACATTATGCATGCATAATTGGTTTTAGCATTGTCAATGGTGATGGTGTACACTTACAGATTTAATTTAATTTTAAACCACATACAGACAACTAATTAGAAAACAAAAGCAATAAAATAATAGGCAAATATGAAGTTCAAATATTATATTGCATAACTGTATTACACCTTTTGTATTTCCCATTTAGTGAAACAGTAATACAATGCTGTCACAATGTTTCTTCCTGCTCTAGGAGGAGACACATGTACAAAGCTTAATATTCACTTTATAAGGTCCATGTCTTTATGTCCACCTAAGTTACTACCATGTGTTCCAGATTTTACGCATCCAACTTCCACAATTTAGTTGTCAAACTTAATTTGTATAGGTGATCCATCTCTTTCTTAATTGTTTTTGCATTTGCCTAGACAACTCGTTCACAATCGGCCTTTACTTATTTTTAACTGATTTTTTTTTTTTTTGTATAACAGTTGCAAGACGAAGCAAAAGAAACTAAGTACTGGATTCTTAACAAAATTGAAAGGCAACTCAGCAGCCAAAATCAAATGTGCGATTGCCTTTTTAACCTGCAAACATAAATTAATATTTTAATAGGTTAAATAAAATTTCCTTACAAAATTTTATTGAAAATTGCTTACTTTAGTATGCTCATATTTTCACCTCTTTTTGATAAGTAGTGCACTTGTCACGAAGGCACTCTCATGAGATTCAACAGTCGTATATCCCAATATTGTTTGCCTCTTAGGGAGAGTCTCTCTCCCTAATACTTTCTATCTTAAGAGACATTGTTCTATATGTCTCGTAAGGTGTGTGGTTGTATAGGTTGATTGAAGCTTCAAATTCTTTTCATATAACTTACAAATTGTATACCATGCATCTCTTATGGTAACTGTCTTCTTCTCAGGAAAGCATTTCTAAACAACCGATGTATTTTGTTTTTTGGTAATAGGATAACAGTGGTGGGGGAAGAAAATGAGATATCCAATGTTTGCTCAACATAGGCCTCTCCCTCATTTTCTTCATTAGAGTCAGACAGGTTAAAATTTTTAACAATTGTCATATCCACTTTGATGTCATCTAATGGATCATGGGATGGTTTAAGTGTAGGTTAAGCTACTTCATATGGCCTTGATAACCTAGAGGCTACGTTATTTCTACTAATTAGACAACTAAGACCCGATCTTGATATTTTTCATCGATCCATAATCTGTAAAAGAATTTAAGGAAAAATTTAAATGGTGAGAAACATTAGAAACCTACGATAGTATTAAAGAGAAACCAATCAACCATTACCCAAGAAGAACAATGAAAAAAAATTTAATTGGTAAGAAACATAGGAAACCTACAACAATACTATTGTGGCAATAATGTCACTGTTTTCTTTACCAAGAATAATCAAAGCTCTAGAAGGTCAAAACATTTAGAGGTTAAATACTTCAGTGTGAGAAATTTTATGAACAAAGGAGATTGTGGTTGAACACATTTATAATGTCCTAAGTTTAGAATAGTCTTTCTAGGCCTTGAATCGGGGTTAAAGAGAGATTCTTCAGTTAGAGATCAATTTCAATGAGTTAGGAGGGTATAATAGTCTTTTTAGAGACTTTACATGCAGCTTGTGGAAGGAGCATGACTGTGTCTCTAGACATATACTCGTGCGTCCCTTTCTATTCATTCATGCCTATGCATCTTGCCACATGCCCGTGTATGCCTTCGGATATATAAAGTCAGATTTTTCCTTCTGCTAGTTTCAACCAGCTTCTTACCTATTTTTTTTTTTTTCTCTTTAACTAACCCTAATCAAATTAAAAGGGAGATTAGCAGCCAATCCAACTAAGATTCAACCAACAATAAAGAGATTGAAATCATTAATAGCTCCAGGTAAGTATTTCCTTACCTCTTTCTCTGTTTCCATGGTTTATATTTCCTTAGATGAGTTTATTCAACTATAAAAGCATGTTTCCAGTTCACTAGCATGTTTATGAAATGATGAAATAGATGAGAGATTTAAGAATAGAAGCATGCTTATTTCTTTTGATGCGATATATGCGTATTTAAAGGTGTAGAAAGATATTACTTTGATTTGACTGTTATTGATAGGGAAAATATGTTTATAGAAGTGTATTTAGCATAAATACATGTTATAATATGTTTAATTAAAGATTGATAGAGATTTGAGTTGAGATTGGTGGTGATTCTGCATGTTTCAGCCATAGGTGTCGAAACAAAGCAGGATGCACACCCGTATGATCGAAGATGTACGCCCATGCAGTCTTGTTTTAGTAGGGTCACAGTCATGTATGCAAGTCATGCATGATTGGATTTTAGTAGGGTCACGAGCTTTAAGGTCATGGTCGTGCATGAGTAATAGAGAAAAATAAGTAGGAATTCCAAAACCTAGCACAATTGGGCTGGATGCATGACTTGTGCATGACCCATGCACTTTCATGCATGCCCGTGTGTCTAATAGTGTATGCCTGTGCATCTAGTGAAAATTAGAGATTTTCTTCCCTTTCAACAAAATATCAGTACTAAGAGAACATATCTCATATTGTACATGAAATAAGAGAAGAAAAAATAGATTAAGAATAATAATAAGTATAAAAAAGGAAGAGACACAGAAAATCCATAATTATAACCAAAAGAAACTTAATAGTAGTCTAGAAACAACCTAAGTAACTAACAAAATACGATTATAAAATAGATGAGCACAAGAAGTCAGTTGTAGAAACAGTAAAGAAGTATATAGAACAAAAACTAATAAATATACAATAAAACTCGGAATAGTCTACATATAACTTATTAATAAGCTTAATAAGTTACAAAAACAACCAAACGATAAGAATGCCTGAAACAGAACTATAATATATGTACATCTAAACAAAAAGTAATCAGAAGGAAAGAAATGATAAACTATCATGCATGATATGCATTACATGACATGGTATCCCAACTCAGTGTTTTTAGAAAAATTATCAAGAGATTTATATGCATATGTTTTAAAGTAGAAAAATGATGATTCGAACTTCATTTTAGGGGTGGATACGAGGGGGCATCTGTGAGTTACACGCTTATTACAGAGGGAGCCAATGTTATATTTATATATGCTAGTGTACAATCTGTATGCCCACTAGAGAGAGAGAGTCAGTGTCTGAGCATATTGATATATGTGTTGGTATGCATCAGTTAACTGATTTCAGCCTACTGGTCTAGTTACAAGAAATTGATAACTCATATGGTCGAGTGTCGAATCCTTATATTCATCAGTCTGGCTAACACAATAAATATTTTCAGATACAATTTTATTGAGCTTTTCAGTCTTTTAAGATCTTCAGATCCTAATAGTATTCTTAGTAAAATAGTTTTCAGAAACATGTTTTCAGTAAATAGGCCCAAGGGCCAAGCTATGATTTTCAGTATCATTAGAAATGATTTCAACATACTTCATATCATGTCATATATAGCATAAAAGCAAGCATAACAGAGAAACTATCATACAAACTAGTAACTACCAAATACAATTAGAACATATACAACCAGAACTATAAGTATGTACAGAATACCTAATGCATGACATAATAAGTCATAACAGAATATGAAAGGGGAAACAGAGGAATTATGAATTAGAATACAAACAACAATATAAGACAAAAGTAAATCAGGTACTTTAAATAGAAAATAACAGAAATTTCTTAGCACGATATACATTGTAAGCAAGAAACCTAAAAGAATTCAGTTAAGATCTTTAGAGAACTCAAGAGTACTCTAAATCCCAAAAAATCAAAAAAAGAGAACAAAATAATAGGTATCAAAAAGAGAACTTAGTAAGTTAAGTTGCATCGCTCAAATTTCTCTTCATACTGGGTTGTCTACATATACTCATGTACATATTTACAACATAACACGAGATAGTGTCCGAATAGTAAGTCAAGTTAGAGAGGAATACGTTATGAGTTCAGTAATAAGTTAAGCTAGAAAAGAAGAAGCTATTAGGCTATCAAAGAATTTAGTTAAGTTCATCAGCTTAGTAGCTAGCCAGTTGTATGAGATCAGTTTAGTGTCTACCTAAGGGTAGAGTTGGGAGATGTTTACTGAGTGATTTGTCACTTATCCCCTGTAGTTTCTTTTTTCTTACAGGTTGAGTTAAGGAGTTGAGCTTGGAATGCAAGATGGCTAGAGAGTGCAATACAGCTTGAGTGGGTTCTTACCCGAGTTTTTAGTTTCATATATGTATGTATATATATGCATTCGGTTTTCAACAGATAACATGTTGGCTCGTATGCTTATATCACTCATGCATATAAGATGTATAGTGTCATTTATGTTCTTAGATATTAATTATTAATAATAAAATATGAGTTTTTATTCAGGATACTGTATAGTGGGTTTTCTTTAGCATACCATCACATCCTATTTTTTGCAAAGTGCATGGTTTCAGTTAGACGAATGGTAGGATCCTTACTATATATACTAATAAAGACTTCTTTTCCCAGTACAACATAATAAATTATTATTATTTTGATACTAAATACATATAATATAGTAATAGTAATACATACGATAGTGGGGTCTTACAACATTATTACAAATTCCATGATATCTGATTCGTTGACTAAGAGACTGAGACTAATGATTTTCAACAACATGTTGTTAATAAGTGGATCTTATAATCTTTTGATGTACTTGATTAGTGGGATTCATTTAATATGTTATGTGTTAATCTTATATTACTATTTGTTTCCCTCATTGATTGATAATTTGCTATTATATATATCATGCATGGTTTGTCCACAATTTACTATTCT
Source organism: Anacardium occidentale (assembly GCA_026122585.1). Lineage (NCBI taxonomy): Eukaryota > Viridiplantae > Streptophyta > Magnoliopsida > Sapindales > Anacardiaceae > Anacardium > Anacardium occidentale. The sequence continues at coordinate 94,151 of JAJEJH010000553.1, forward strand.
ATTGTATATGAATTATCAGACATTTATTTATAATGGCTGGTTGCTGACATAAATTCTATTTATAATTTGACCTAGGCTTTGTATGGTTCATTCTCTTATTAAAGAAGAAAATGTACAAGTATCAATTTGGCCAATATGCATGGACTCATATGATTCTAATTGTGGTCTTCACACAATCTTCCTTTACAGTGGCCAACATTTTAAAGGAATAATCTGGTAACCACATTTCTTTAAGTGAATTGTATCAGCCTAACTCATGTTTCTATATTCTGATTCAATTTCACTAGATTGTTTTTTCTTTTGGAATGCTTAAATTTGAATAATATGGAATTGTTTAATTTGACATTTGATATATGATAAATGCTACCTTTATATAAGTATATTTTTACTTGCTCTCCATGTGTCACATAATGTAGAATTTATCAACTGGTTGGCTGTAATATGATCCACGCCTATTATTTACGTCGGAGGCTTTTAATTTATCTAAATGGGTTCCTCAATGGTTGAGTAGGCTCTCAATTTATGTGCACCAGAGTTTCGTTTAACAAATCAAGTTTATTTTGTTATTTCTTTTTCCTTGCTGGGGAGTATTACTACATCAGTGTTCTTGCTTAATGTTAAGTAGATGTTTGTGCTTGATATAAGATATTGACCATAATTCATGTGTGATAATGGACGATTCTTCTTGAATTGATTGTTTGTTGGTATAAACTATTTTTTTCTAGTTAAGTATTTGGTAGTATCTTTTCATCTTGATTTCAAAATGTATCTATCGCTTTTGAGTTACATATTGCTTTGTCAATATAATCATGTTAACCTTCTATGAATTGTTCTTAGTTTAATTGTACTATTACAATATTATAAGTGTTTTCGCCCATGATATTCTACTGAATTTATTTTCCCAAATTATATTACTGACATTGATGTTTGGTATGCCAGTGAGCCAATTGACCATTTTACTCCCAGTTTCAATAGCAAATCTATATTATATATTCAGATAAAGCATTCTTGTAACACAATAAACTTTTTTGGTGATTTGAAGAATAATTTTCATCTTAATATTTAATATAGATTGAAGTGTCCTATAGTCAACTTTAGTAGGAAGTTAAACAACATATATAACATACATGTGAAAATGTTGAGTTTCCTATCTGATTGTCTTATTTTAAAATGTTAAATAATTTTGTACGAATGTTGTGGTTTTATTTATATCATACATGTGAAAATGGCATGCACTTAATTGCAACACTCATAATCTATCAATCAAAACTTTCAAGAAGGTTTTGACAAATCAAACAGAGAGTTCTGCAAACAAACTTATAATACTATCTAACCATAATGAAATTTACATAACAATTGTTATATTAATAGTTTGAATAGAAATTTGAAAACCTCAATTTAGAATTAGAAGTGAGAATAGAAACCTTAACCTCAATGGCTTAACTATGCATACTAGTAGGAGTAACATAACTTCTTTATTGACTTGAATAGCTGAATTGGTGGGATGAATAAAGGAAGGATTAAGAAAGTCACAAGACAGATAGGACAAGACAAGATGGGATGGGACAAGTATGTATCAAATTTTGAGGAGGACAGATGGCTATTTGTTTGGAAAACATAGACGTGATACATAGAGTTGGGTTGGGTACCGTTTACGTCCAGAAAAAATGATGCCGTTTTGTCTTTTAAACAAAATGGCAACATTTTGTCCTTTAAACAAAATGACAACGTCTCGTCCATCAAATGAAAAGTTCGGTTTAAAATGAATTATTTGTTCCACTCGGTTCAGGTTTATATTTGTTTTATCAAATACTTAATAAAAATGTTTGTATTGAAGTTTGATCCTTCTAGTGTCTATCTTGTTTTGTTGGCGAACGAAGCAACCTCGAAAATGAGTCTAAACATGTTTGCTTCCTATCTAGTCCTAATGGGAAAGGTCAACTGTAATTTCTAGATGTGTTAGTGTTTATGTTTGGTTTATGGTGGTTAATGGCGAGAGGTGCTTTGTCTCTATAAATTTGCACTTGGATTCTCTGTTTATGTAGTGCCTAATTTCAGGCTAAATTTCGTTGATATACTCCCTCTAATGGGCAGCACTCTTGTCGATGTTTTTTGAGAGTTCATCAAATCAAGGGTTGCTCTCCACCTTTGTAGTTAGCTCGTCAAGTTAGGCACCTAGAATGATCATCTGCTCTATCATTCCCCAATGGTTCTGCTCATGACCATTCTCTAGTATTACGCTTTGATACCAATTTGGTAAGTACTTAGATGATGGTCGAATACGCTTGTATATAATACTATTGCAAATCTCCCTCTGGGCTACGTTCCAGCTCTATCCACCTTTCTTTAGCTCTACTTCAGCCTTCCAACAACAATATCACTTAAGTGCAAGGATTAAAAAAATCTTAGAAAGAATGTAAATGATTAGAATTGTAAGATAAAAGATTTATGTATTCATTATTGACAATATTTCAATGACAAAGTATTTCTTTTTAGAGTTGCTCAAAATGTCTCTTATTCTCCCTCTATAGAAAACTAGATTACAATCTAAGAAAAAAGAAAATAAACACAAATAAAAAACTATGACAATTTTTTTTCCAAAGATCGGGTTTCTCTAAACTACTAAGTTTTTTTCATAGATTTTTATCTGCTCCCTTTTTTCTCTCCTCTCATTCCTTTATATTACTAATTCATGGGCCAACCCACTGTTAGAATTATTTATAAGTTAAAGGTTTTAATTTTAATAATTCTCGTAAAGGTAAAATGGTCTGACACTTTATTAAGGGCATAATTATCCTTTTGACAATTGATATAAAAGGTCACCCAATTGCGTTTGATGGGTGATAGCAATGTATTTAAGGTTAATGGTATTTAAGTTGAAGAAGTCTATTTACGGGCTCAAACAGGCCTCTTGAAAATGGTATTTAAGGTTTTATGATGTTATTTCTTTTTTTGGTTTCGTTGAAAACATCATGGATCAATGTATAGTGGAAGCAAAATCATCTTCCTTGTGTTGTATGTTGATGATATTTTAATTGAAACCAATGATTTGGGCTTATTGTATGAGATGAAACAGTTTCTTTCTCAAAACTTTGATATGAAAGATATGGGCGAGGCGTCTTATGTCATTGGCATTAAGATATATAAGGATAGATCCCGTCATGTTTTAAGGCTATCTTAGGAAGCCTGTATCAATAAAGTTCTTAAAAGATTTCAGATGAAGGATTGTTCACTAAGTGTTACACCCATTTTCAAGGGTGACAAATTGACCTTCGATTAGTGTCTAAAGCTTGATTTTGAAAAGGAACAAATGGTAAACATTCTATATGCTTCGGTAGTAAGAAGTTTGATGTATGCTCAGGTCTATACCTGACCTGACATTACTTTTACAATTGGAGTGTTAGGAAGATTTCAGAATAATCCTGGCCTGGATCATTGGATAGCTGCAAAGAAGGTTATAAGATACCTTTAGAGTACAAGGAATCTAATTCTTACATATAAGAGATCTGACAATTTAAAAGTTGTTAGACATTCAAACTCAAACTTTACTGGTTGCGTTGATTCTGGTAAATCAACATTTGATTATGTATTTTTACTAGTCGAAGGAGTCATTTCGTGGATAAGTGCAAAACAATCCTTGGTTGCCACTTCTACTATGGAAGTTGAGTTTGTTGCTTGTTTTGAGGCTACTACATAGGGTATCTGGTTACGAAGTTTCATTTCTGGATAGAAATCATTAAGTCCATTTTGAGGTCGATAAAGTTGCACTGTGACAACTCTATTGTTGTGTTCTTTGCTAAAAACAATAAAAGTGGGAGTTAAAGTAAACATATCGACATTAAGTATTTAGCCATCATAAAGCACATAAAAGCTAAGGAAGTATTCATAGAACACATTCGGACTGAGCAGATGGTTACTGATTCTCTGATCAAAGGCATGTCACTTAAAGTTTTCAGAGATCATGTTATACTTTTGGGACTTTGTAATGATTTATGTTTATGAGTTGTAATTTACTTATTTATGTAATTGACTTTGTTGGTTTGTTTCTTATTGAGTTGTATACATTTTTTGTTGAGAAAACAAACATAATGCAGGATCAGGAATAAACATTTGAGGTTTATTCATAAATTTTGGATCTACACTTGAGTTTATTTAGAAAAAGGAATTGTATTGTGATATATGGAAGGTAATATTTGATTTAAAGGGACCTACCGCTATGATTCGTATAATTTTAATTTCTGTTTAAACATAAAGGTTGTTGTGGATAATGTTATAAAGTGTAAGACCAAGTGTGAGATTGTTAGAATTATTTATAAATTAAAGGTTTTAATTTTAATATTTCTCATAAGGTAAAATGGTCTAACATTTTATTAAGGGCATAGTTGTCCTTTTGCCGATTGGTATAAAAGGTTACCCAATTGCGTTTGATAGGCACGCAGAAGCATTTATAAAAATATTGAAACTGGTCCCTAAAATCTACTAAATTCAAAACCCATCCCATCTAAGGTTTTTCAATACACATTTTGGAAGCACTAAATTTTAATATTGACGAGGACGATCTCCCTAGCAAGGAATTGCAGCAGTTAATCTCTAAAACACAGAAAATTACCATGGTAGGAGGTATGCTTTCGATCTTGAAATCTCTAAAATTGATTAGTTATTATTGGATAACATGCATGTTTGTATGCCTTACACCCATAGCTCCTCCTCTGCTGCCACTTGTTGTCATTTGCACTTTTCACCTTTTTTGCAAGTCTTCAGTAGTACTTGCTCAATTGGTAGTCTGTTACTATAGTTGTTGGAATCTTTTAGTTTGTTGTTGTAACTGTTGATGTCTTCCACCTTATATAGATGGTTGTAGAGATTTAATCCCTTGAGCTCCCTCTTTCTCCCTGATCAATAATGGAAGGTTTGAGAGCTCCCAAAATTGATTCTAAAATCTCCCAAATTCACCCCTAAAATTTCAGCCCCAAGTAAGTTTTAAAGTCATCAAATTCATGCAAATTTTATACCCAAATCCAGCACTAATCCTTCAACAAGAGAGGTAGGGAAATGAAGTTCTAACACAACACAACTTAAAAATACTTTGTAAGTAATTGAATTCAAGCTTAAAGGTCTAACCACCAATTTGAATACAATCCAACTTACTTGATGGGAGTTGCAAGCTAAAAGTCCTCAAGCCTAAAGGATGACTATCCACCACCTTGAGGTTGAACCAAAGATAAAGGAGGCTTGAATCAATTTTAAAGGAAGATTCTCCACCCACTTGAATCTCACTTCCACCACTTTGATTCTCAACCACCAACCTTCACTTGTAAGAAAGATTGGATAAAGGAAATATGCATTCACATGAGCCACCAAAGCATCATGGAATTCAGAGGAAAAACACAAGGCTTGTTCAAGTTTTTAATTCATCAGAAAACTTATTTACAATGAGTTTGAGTTACCTTTATATAGGCAAGCTTTAACCATGATTAAATTTAAGCTAAACCCTAGTTACTTAAAATACATTACAAGTCAAATAAAGAAAATTACAAAGGTATTAAAGTGGCCTAAAAACTAATTACAATGCTCAATTAAATATAAACATAATTAAAATATCATAATCTTGCATGCACGTATCTTCATGTAATTTTTCCTTCATTGAATTGACCTTGATTCAAACTTTTCGATTTGAGGATTCGATCTGAATTGATTACTCAAATTCGATCCAAAAAATCGTTGGCACTCGAATCCGTATTGAAGGCCATTTGAAACTCAAAATATCAAGGATATTGCTTTGGAGAAGTTCTGGGAGCTGTGGCATGCAAAACTGGCTAAAAAACAGGGAAATGGAAGAATGGAGGGACAGAATGTAGGTGTCGCGGCGCCATGCCGCGACATGTAGCATGCGTGCGGATAGCGCACACACATCGCGTACATTGCACTCTGTGCACATACATGCACACATCGCACTTGCTTGTGCTACAAAGCAGTGCGCGTACGCGCACATATACGCGACAGGGTGCTGCATGGGCGCGCACAGGCGTGCGCTGGGCCATGTGTGCCAGGCCATTTCCTTACTTGTGCATTACCAATCCGATTCGACTCTCATTTCTTTCATTGGCTTCATATGAAGCCATTTGATGAATTCACACTCCTTGATGTGCCACTTTTGATTGTTGCCAAGCCCGAGCACGATTCGAAGGCTTCCACAGAAATTGTGTGAAATGGTTTGGAATTCCTCTGAAATGTTTTGATTGAAGTCGAATAAGCTCATTTTTCTTGCATGATTGGCTTGAAAAGACTTCGATAAGCTTGAGAGACAATTTGGAGTCGTCAATACATGAATCAGTGTTGATATTTCTGAATTCGCACTTAGATTCGAGTTTGGATATATATCATACTCTCCTTATTGGAGAGGATTTGTCCTCAAATCCTGAACTTTCAATTCAGTCACCAAGCACATGCTATCAACTCCTTGGGAAGTTTTCCCTTCATTAATCTTATGTTCATCCTCATGCAAGGCATTTTCTTGGACTTCATTCATCTTCTTTTCAACCTCAACTAATGCAACCTCTACTTGGGATTTATCATGGTCATCAATTATATTTTCATGCTCACTCAAGACAATTTCTTTGGTGACAATTTACTCCTTGGTCACCATCAAAGCATGCTTGGATAGGAATTGCCTCTTCATCAACCTCTTCAATTTCTCCCAAGATTTGATCTGTTCCTTACCTTCCCAATCTTTTTGTTTCTTCAATCTTTCCCACCATAGAGATAAAGAAGGATGCTCTTTAAGCCTCACAATGGCAACTTTGAATTTTTTTTCATCCGGCCATTCCATGAGCTCAAACATCATATCAAAATCTCTCAACCAATGTAAACATTCCTTTGCCTCTAGCTTCTCAACTTTGGGCACATCCATCTTCAAACATGTACCATCATTTTCAAATTGGCTTTGGACCAATTGGGAAATTTGCTTAGACACTACATTCACAATCCTCTCAAAGTCATTAAATTTCCCATGCATGTCAACTCTAAAGTTTTGAATTTGGTCCTCAAGTTTTGTCCTTGCTCTAGCCATGGATATATTTGGATAATTGTAGACACCCTATTTTGGACCCAACAAGGTCACCCCTGATGATGAAAAACTTGGATGTTGATTTAGAATTTTTGAGATGTTGAGCCGACGATGGATGAGTTAAAAAAAAAAAGTGTTTATTTCATTAACAAAAAATCATGAAATCCCAAAAAGAGGACCCAAGTAGCTAACCCAAAAGAGGAGAGAATGAGGAGGCCCAGTGCGTAGCCCAGACTTCAGCAGCAGGTATGTTGGCCCAGCTGGAGGGGACAGCCCAAGGATGGGCCTGCATCGAGCGCGTGCGGGACACGCGCGATGAAATGGCCAGGCCCGTGCTCATCGCGCGTGTCATGCATGCACCCGCTGAATCATCCATACCTGCATTCTGTTTTCTATTTTCCAGTGCATTTTTTATCCTTTCTCTCTCTTGCTGCTGTCAGGCCCATGTGTCGTGCACTGTGTCGTTGGACAGCTGGCTACCGTTTCCATCCAAATCGCCTATAAAAAGAGAAAGGAGGGCATAGAAAAGACAGGGCTGGAGGAGAGAAACTTTAGGGGAGGAGGAGAAGAAAAGAAAGAAAAGAAAAATATACAGAGATAAAAAAAAAAAAAAAGAGACAAAGAGAAAAAATATATATATATATTTTGGATCCAATTTTCACTCAATCTATCTTTTGGCTCAACATTGGAAAGTTTGAAGGCATTTACATTCAAGGTATATACCTGAGGGGATTTTAATATACTTGTTTTCTGATTTATTTTATTTTATTTTATTTTTATTTTATATTATGTTATCTTAATCATATATATGTATACAAATAAGTATGGGTGACTGGTTGTGTTTACTTCAAATATGTGACTTATATTTTATACGTATGTGTTGTATATTATAATATATATATATATATATATATATGTGTGTGATATATGCACTATATATATTATATATATGTTTATATGTACTATATAATTTACTGTATATAAACATAATGCATATATATATTTATTATATATATTGTGTATATATTATACTGTATGACCTGTGTATTGGTATATAATATATATAATATGTGCGCACATATATACACTGGATGAGACTGCCCGCCCTCATGTCCAAAGGTGGGTTGTGTCATTCCCCCCTTCCAGGTTCAAGCCATGCTGCAAATTTATGTGCATTATTTTCCCTGTTGCGTTATTTTATTATTGTTATTTTTTTTTATTACTGTATATTTTTATATGTGTATGAACTGTATATTTTGTATTTGCTTGAGGAAAAATAGTGTATTCGTGCGCATTATATATTTTATTATGGCATTCAAATAATATAAATGAATGTGGCTGTTGCCTTGGTGGCGAAAGGCGGAAGGTTTAGTCTGTTTGGCGCTTGGGTTCGAGTCGCGGCTGGGGAAAATGGGCTTATTTTATCTACTGTGCATGTGTGTATATATTATTGGGCTTCCTGGTTAGGCTGCATGCTGTTAATTTTCATTGGGCGGGCTAGTTGGGCTGCACTTTGTTTATTTCTATTAAGTGGGCTGCATTCTGTATATTTCCTTAAATGGGTTGTTCATTCTTATTTTTATTCTATAGGTATAATTTGTTTTAATTAAATTTTGTTTTGCAGGATTTATTTATTTAATATATTTGTTTATTTTAATGGATTAACTAACAAAATTGTTTTTGCAGGATTTATTTATTTATTATTTTTAGGTTTGTTTAGGGTTAGAGGAAATGTATAGGGGTGTATGGAAAAATGGTTGTAATTTTGATTTTTTAATTTATGTTGATTTGGTTTTATATTCTATGACTAACCTAATTTGTTTGTAGGATTTATTTATTATTTCATAGGCTTGTTTAGGGTTAGAGGAAATGTATAAGGGTGTATGGAAAAGAGTTGTAATTTTTAATTATTTTTTTCATATTTTATTATTTTCGTGGATGCATGTAATTTAGTATATGTATGATTATTAATAATGCATCGTGTGATAATACGGAACTTAATTAAACTCGGTAACATGCTTAATGAACGAACCACAAAAGTGGAGGCCGGCTTTTACGTTGGGCGGCATGGGTGCCTAACACCTTCCCATCGTCATACCTGACTCTCCGAACCCAACCCATTGGGCAGATGAGGAGTGGTTGGGTCCTTTACAAGGGATCAATGAATCGCCCATCCTCACCAATGTGTATTTTCCTGGGGTTACTCCTGGGTGGCGACTCTATTGACTCCGTAGCAAGCCGCAAACCCGTTATACGCTCCTCTTGACCACATTTAGAGTGGTTAAACAAGAGTGGCAAGTCTTGGTGGCGAAAGGCGGAAGGTTTAGTTTGTTTGGCGCTTGGGTTCGAGTCACGACTGGGGGAAATCAGTTTATTTTATCTACTCTGTGTGTGTGTATATATTATTGGGCTTCCTGGTTGGGCTACATGCTGTCAATTTTCATTGGGCAGGCTGGTTGGGCTGCACTTTGTTTATTTCTATTAAGTGGGCTGCATTCTGTATATTTCCTTAAATGGGCCGCTTTTACTTGGGCTAAAGTATTGATTAAACTGTTTATTCTTATTTTTATTCTATAGGTATAATTTGTTTTAATTAAATTTTGTTTTGCAGGATTTATTTATTTAATATATTTGTTTATTTTATTGGATTAACTAACAAAATTGTTTTTGCAGGATTTATTTATTTATTATTTCTAGGCTTGTTTAGGGTTAGAAGAAATGTAAAGGGGTGTATGGAAAAATAGTTGTAATTTTGATTTTTTAATTTATGTTGATTTGGTTTTATATTCTATGACTAACCTAATTTGTTTTGCAGGATTTATTTATTATTTCATAAGCTTGTTTAGGGTTAGAGGAAATGTATAAGAGTGTATGGAAAAGAGTTGTAATTTTTAATTATTTTTTTAATATTTTATTATTTTCGTGGATGCATGTAATTTAGTATATGTATGATTATTAATAATGCATCGTGTGATAATACGGAACTTAATTAAACTCGGTAACGCGCTTAATGAACGAACCACAAAAGTGGAGGCCGGCTTTCACGCCGGGCGGCATGGGTGCCTAACACCTTCCTATCGCCGTACCTGACTCTCCGAACCCGACCCATTGGGTAGGTGAGAAGTGGTTGGGTCCTTTGCAAGGGATCCATAAATCGCCCATCCTTACCGATGTGTATTTTTCTGGGGTTACTCCCGGGTGGCGACTCCATAGACTCCGTAGCGGGCCGCAAACCCGTTATGCGCTCCTCTTGACCATGTTTAGGGTGGTTAAACAAGAGTGGCAAGTCTGTCTTGGCATGACACGACAAAAACCGACGCTACAATAATATGGGAAGAGAACACACTAAAAAGGGTGGAGTTAAGGTTCTGTGAAAAGTATTTCCAGGTTGTGAATAGTAACTCCGCGAATAGAATAGTGTTTTCAATTAGGGTTTGGGCTTGGCATAATTGTTTGGGCTAAGGTATGGAGTTGGGTTAGGGTGCTACTTAGGCTTGAGTGTGATGTTTCAATATTGGGCTTAGGTTGGATGAGTAAGGGTAATTGGGTAATTTTGATAATAGACAATTTGGTAAATGAGGAATGCAAATGTGTTTAGTTGGCTAAGTGTATAGAAAGGTGAATGGTCAAAGTGGTAGGCTAAAATTAAGGAAAAATGAGTGTACTTTTGGAAGAAAAGTAAGGTAAAGTATGGTGAATTTAAAGGATGGATGCTTAGACAAGTAAGGTGATGAGGTGGCCACAAGTTGGATGATTTTTTATTTTTTTTTTGTAAAGAAGACACGGATATACATAAGAATGAGAAGAAATTTTGGGTTGGGCCTTGGTTGCAATAAAAGTTTGGAAGGTTTGACAAGGAAAATTATGACTTGGAAGCATAAAATTAAGAAAAATGCTACCACACCTGTTGACTATCTTCTTCCCAAAATTTCAGCAACTTTCCCTCCAATTTTTGGACATGAAACTTATCCAAGGTAAAATTTTTCAGGTAGCCTCTTCTTCCACCTCTTACTCAAATTTTGGCACCCATTCAACGCTTCAAGCATATAACTTTAACACCACACTTACACATAGAAATTTTCAGCCTATAGTTAGCAATGTTTCTTCACCTAAGACATGAACATTTCAGCCAATTTGAATGCAAAAATCCAGCAGTCACAGAAGGAACAACATACAGGATTTTTAGCTAGTTCTATCTCCACTTCTAAGCACTTTTTATCATTAAAATTCACACCAACACAACCTAGAAGCTCTGATACCAAATGATCAATAATAGAAGGTTTGAGAGCTCCCAAAATTGATTCTAAAATCTCCTAAATTCACCCCTAAAATTTCAGCCCCAAATAGGTCTTAAAGTCATCAAATTTATGTAAATTTTCTACCCAAATCCAACACTAATCCTTCAACAAGAGAGGTAGGGAAACAAAGTTCCAACACAACACAACTTAAAAATACTTTGTAAGTAATTGAATTCAAACTTAAAGGTCTAACCACCAATTTGAATACAATCCAACTTACTTGATGAGAGTTGCAAGCTAAAAGTCCTCAAGCCTAAAGGATGACTATCGACCACCTTGAGGTTAAACCAAAGATAAAGGAGGCTTGAATCAAGTTTAAAGGAAGATTCTCCACCCATTTGAATCTCATTTCCACCACTTTGATTCTCCACCACCAACCTTCACTTGCAAGAAAGATTGGATAAAGGAAATATGCATTCACATGAGCCACCAAAGCATCATGGAATTCAAAGGAAAAACATAAGGCTTGTTCAAGTTTTTAATTCATCAAAAAGCTTCTTTACAATGAGTTTAAGTTGCCTTTATATAGGCAAGCTTTAACCATGATTAAATTTAAGCTAAACCCTAGTTACTTAAAATACATTACAAGTCAAATAAAGAAAATATTAAAAAGAAAATTACAAAGGTATTAAAGTGGCCTAAAAACTAATTACAATGCTCAATTAAATATAAACATAATTAAAATATCATAATCTTGCATGCATGTATCTTCATGTAATTTTTCTTTGATTGAATTGACCTTGATTCCAACTTTTCGATTTGAAGATTTGATCTGAATTGATTGTTCGAATTTGATCCAAAAAATCGTTGGCACTCGAATCTGTGTTAGAGGTCATTTGAAACTCAAAATATCAAGGATGTTACTTTGGAGAAGTTTTGGGAGCTGTGGCATGCAAAACTGGCTGAAAAACAAGGGAATGGAAGAATGGATGGACAGAATGTAGGTGCCGCGGCACTATGCCGTGGCATGTAGCATACGTGCAGACAGCGTGCGCACATCGTGCACATTGCGCTCTACGCACATGCATGCGCGCAGTGCGCTTGCTTACGCTACAAGGCAGCGCACTTGCGTGCACATATGCACGACAGGGTGTGGCATGGGCACGCACGGGCATACGCTGGGCGGTACGTGCCAGGCCATTTCCTTACTTGTACGTTTCCAATCCGATTCTCATCTGATTCGACTCTCGTTTCTTTCATTGGCTTCATATGAAGCCATTTTATGAATTCACACTCTTTGATGTGCCACTTTTGATTGTTACCAAGCTCGTGCATGATTCGAAGGCTTCGACAGAAATTGTGTGAAATGGTTTGGAATTCCTCTTGAATGTTTTGATTGAAGTCGAATAAGCTCATTTTTCTTGCATGATTGGCTTAAAAAGGCTTTGATAGGCTTGAGAGACAATTTGGAGTCATCACTGCATGAATCAGTGTTGATATTTCTGAAGTCACACTTAGATTCGAGTTTGGATATATATCACTCCTACGTATATAAGACGTAGTGATCAGGTTCTTATCAATGTAGCTGGTCATGCTACAAAATCTTTTTCAGCTTTTGTTATTGGACATAGATAGTTGTAGACTCTCAGATGTTGGCAGTTGTTATCAGAAAGGTCCAGAGGCTATTAGCCGTTACTAAAAGGAATATCTTGTTAATAGTAAGCTCTTAAATATAGCTAGTAATAAGCTTTCAAAACTATTTGAACTACATATTATTTTGTTTTTGGTGTATAATGGTACAGATTACCAAGAGATAGATACTAGAGATGTCCTTATCGTAAATCCAACTAGTTCTAATCAAGTTAATCCTGAATTTTCTGAATATAAGAAAAGACTAAAGAAATGGTATTCTCAAAATCCATCGAAGACAGTAATTGCAACTAGTTTTATAGCCAGTACCCTAGAGAATATTCCGACAACTTTTATGGTATCAAATCTAACCACTGGTGCAAAGGTCTCTACAAAGTCTATTCCTGACTATTGAGCATACCTCTTTACCACCAATCTAGCTTTCAATTTGTTAACTGAACCATCTGGATTTAATTTGGTTTTGAATATCTATTTGACCCCTATGATATTCCTTCCAATTGGTCACTTAACTAGCACCTAGGTTTTATTTTTCTAAATCATGTTAATCTCTTCCTAAATGATTGCTTTTTATTCAACTGATTTTGTAGCTTTTTCATATCATACAGGTTCAGTTTCAGCTATATTACATCTTTCATAAATGTCATCCAACTTGTGCATTTTCCTGGCTGAACTTTCACCCTTCTCAGAGTCACTTGATTCAGCTTGTGGAATAAACAATTCTTTTTCTTTCTCTTCACTTTTAATTTCTTTTTTTATTTTATTTCTTTCCCATTTATACCTAGTATATTCATCAACCTTAGCATCTCTTTGGGTTGTAATTTTTTTAGTTTCAAGATCAAACACTCTATAAGCTTTTGAGCAGCTGCTATAGCCCATAACTATTCCTTTTCCAGCTTTTTTCTTGTAGTTTATCTCTCCTATTCTCTGGTATATGTGTCTAGCAGATGCTTCCAAAAACTTTTAAATGATTGAGATTAGGTTTAATGTCATGCCAAGCTTCATAAGGAGTAAAGTTTCGTAATGCTAAAATGGGTAGTCTATTATGCAAATAAATTGAAGTGTTAACTGCCTCTACCCAAAATTTCCTTAGCAAGTGATCTTTATAATGGTCATGTTCTTTCTCTCACATAATTTATTTTGCTGTAGACAATAGGGAACTATGAATTGACAATGAATGCCAACTTGAATACGTAATTCCTTAAAGCTTTCACTTGTATATTCCCCTTAATTGTCACTCTTTACTGCCTTAATCCTCATCCCACTCTAGTTTTCCACCAATTTCTTAAAGGTGTTAAACAAGGTTACCACTTCAAATTTAACCTTAAAAAAATATACCTAACTAAACCTAGTAAAGTCATCTATGAAGATTAAAAAGTATTTGGAGCCACTTAAGGATAAAGTTTGCATAGGTCTACACATATTAATATGAATAAACTGAAGCTTTTCCTTGGCTCTACTTATTATTGCATGAGGGAATGAAAGCCTTGCACTTTTACCATGTTCACAAGCTTTGCAAATACTAGAAGTCATCTGCAGCTTGAGAACTCCAATCACCAGGTTTTTCTTCGTCAATATGTTTACTCCATTCAAATGAAAATGGCCTAATCTTTTGTGCCATAACTCATTTTCATGCAATAAGCTTGAAAACACTTAAGCCTTCATCCTACGTAGGCCACAAGGGAAGCTCTTATTTACCGTCTCAATTTCTATAACTTTTACTTGTTTATCATTTCTTATAACACAACATTTATCCTTAAAGTTAAAGGTGTACCCTTCCTCAATCAATTACCTTATGCTTAAAAGATTTAAGGCTAGCTTAGGGGTATACAAGACATTGGAGATAAACTTAGTACCTTATGGAGTATATATTATAACTAGGCCTCTTCCTTTTATTGGCACTAGCTGGCCATTTCCTATCTTTACTCTAGCATCATCAACTTTCTCCATACTTATAAATAATTTCTTATTGGTTGACATATGGTTGGAACACCTACTGTCCAATAGTCAAACCTGGTTTTTAGTACCTACTACATAACAGTTTGCTATGAAGACCTATTCTTCTTACTAAAGATCATTTTACTACTGTTGCTCCACCACTTGGGCTCGTGGTTTGGTTTGGTTGCTTTTGTTCTTGTATATTCTTTTTATATGACCATATTCTTTACATGATCTACATTGTATCCTAAGTCTAAACCAGCAATGAATTTCAGCATGATTTGTTTTCTTGTAATGGCTGTATTGAAGGAATTTTCCTCTCCTAAACTTTTGCTTGCCTTCTAGATAACTTTTCATTTCCTTTTTATAAGCTTGCCTTTTTACAGTAAATACCTTTTCTTCCAGTTGGTTTGCTGTATATGCTCTTTCACTATCATTTCCAACTTCATCTCTATATGTTTTCCTTTACTCCACTACCTATGGTGAATTTGAAAGCTCTTAGATTGTTAGCTTAGTTAAGTCTTTTAAGTCTTCTAGTAAGGAGATTTTCGGTTTAAATTTTTCAAAAAGGCTGAAAAGAATTTATTCCACCAATCTAGCTTCAGTGACCTTTCTCCCAGCAATGCTAGTTGGTTTGCAGTCATTATTAACCTACCTATATAATCTTTAACTTGCTTAGTCTTCTTCATTCTTAGGAGAGCAAACTCCTTCTTTACGTTTAACACTTACATCTACCTTGATTTTTCACTACCATAGAACTTTAACTGAAGGTTATCTATGCCTGTTTTACTGTCTCACAAGTTATTATCTTGCTGAAAATGGTTTTAGATACAGTTGAGTGTTTATAAGACAATGTTTTATACCTCTTTGCCACTTCTTTTGAATGGTACTTATGTAGCATCCCAGGTTAGAAAAGCCCTTAGGGGTAGAGTTCTGGGGTTAGAAATGAGATTCCGGAAGAGGTAAGGGGTATAGAAGAGTTCAAGGGTGAGTTAGAAAGTTTTCCAAAGCTGTGTGGCCTTCGTATGATTCCTTTAGGGAGGTTTCAATCATACGAAACGTAGGAAATGAATTATATTCATTTTCCCTGGTGTACTCCCGTACACTGCGCCTTGCACGCCTGTGCAGGTGGGTGGTTGAGTGAGAGACAGGAGATTAATAGATTTCTCACCCAGCATTTCCTATTTTCAGCTTAAGTTTCTTTGTTCTCAGCAGCTCCCAGCCCTAGACGAGAAATCCAGCTTTCAGCAGCTCCCAATCCAGCTAGAGAGATCAGAGATTAGCTTGAGAAATAGCTTCCAGCCGCCATGTCAAGAGGTAAGTGTTCTTTCACTTCCTTCTTGTTTTCCCAGCATGCTTATGTTGATTGTAAATGCTTGGAAACGTTTGTTCGCGTTTCCGACATATTATGATATGTTTGCATGTTGATTTGTGATGATGATTTGATGATTATATGATGATTTCCACCTAAAATGCATGCTTGCTTTGCTTGTGCGCGTGTTGGTGAGAGAAATGGTATCTTTCCATGGTGGATTCAGTAGAAATTGATGGATGATGAAATTGATGCATGATATGTGTATATTGAAGTGCCTTGAATGCATGTGTGAGTTTAATTTCAGTTTGGATGAGAATTGAATGAGTTCCTGCATCTTCCAGGTGAGTCGTGTTGTTGCAGAACCAGACACACGCCCGTGTGCTTGCGAGTGCACGCCTGTGTGTCCTGGTTTCTGCGAGTGCATGCCCGTGTGCACGAAGTGCACACGGCCAGGAATACAGACACACGACCGTGTGTCCTGAGGGACACGACCGTGTGCCAGCTTTTTCAATGAATTTAGCCTAGATTTCCAGAGGAGAGCACAGCCAGCTACATGACCAGCGCACGGTCCCGTGCGTCTGGGCACACGCCCGTGCGTCTGCCAGTTTTTCTAGAAAAATGCATAAAAGAAATATAAAGGTTTGGTAACGCATCCAAAGGCTAATATTCACCAGATAAGCCAGAATTTAGATAAGAAATGATACATATGCATATCAGAGCATAACATGTAGCCTGAAAGAGGGTCTAGGGATCCGAAATCAGTAGGTTTCAACATTCAGAACCTGACATACGGGTTACAGTTTTAGATGAACTCGAGGGGGCATCTATGGGATCCAGCTTTCTGACACCAGTCAGACTGCTCAGCAACATTTCATTTTCAGCTTTCTAGCTAGTAGCTAGAATGTTCAGCCCACATGGCCAGGATGCCGAATCCCTGTGTTCATCAGCCTGATCAGCACAACAGGTACCTTCGAGTATAGTTAGATATTCAGATGCATGCATCATCAGTCATTTTTAGTTTCCAGCTCAGCATGTCATTACATATACATCATGGCATGACTAAATAATGAATTTCAGTAATCAGTTCGGTAATCAGATAACAGAATAAGCAGTAATCAGTGCCAGCAAGCGACTAGATGTATGAATAGGGCCGAGGCCAGGTATGTATGTCCTTGTCTGTTGCTTGCTTGGGTCGAAAGAAGTAAAGAGCGCTTACTAGGTGATCTTTATCACTCATTCACTCCCTTCTTCCTTCCTTTTTAGGTCAATGTGCTGCTAGCGAGGAGCAGGTGGACTGAGGCTTACGGGAGAGGACCCCACATACACCAGTTATTTGTATGTATTTTCAGTTTTGGACCTGATGGGTCTTGTATGTATTTTGTATATATTCAAATGTAAAGAACATTGTACAAATACAGTTGTATATATGAAAGGCCAGTTTGGGCCCATTGTATATTTCAGTTTCAGATTCAACTTCCGCTTGTATTCAGATGTACAACAGCATTAGATTTTATTTTCGTAGGATTCCCGTCGCGGGTACCCAATTTCCAGTTTATTAAATAAGAGAACAATAATATTCAACAGCAGGGGTACTCGTGGCGGCGGGTCCTACAACTTAATCGAATTTAGTGTAGGATTTTCTGGCAAAGGTGTAGGTTCCTTTACAATGTCCATAACTTCCCAAAGATCAAATGTTCTTAGGTATACCCTTATTCTTTCTGACCATGCCACATAATTTTCACCATTAAACACAAGAGGCTAACCATCATTGAAACTGTTTGATGCCATGTGAGTGAGATACGTCTTCCTTCTTATCTCCTACTTGAAACTTCTCTTCCTCAATCCACAGATTTTGTATGATGAGTGGCTCTAATACCATTGTTGGTTGTAGAACTTAAATAGCCTTTACTTCAAGTGTATTAAGGAATTCAAAATGTAAACTGGAGACCAAAGACTTTTGCTTACTAAAATGCAAGAGAAAAAAAACTCTTTTTTTTTTTTTCATTCAATTGCACATATATATTTATATATTACAAAAACAACTTCCACATTAATATTTCAGGCTTCATTAATGCAACCCCATACTTTGGTACTAAACCAATACATTGTAGTCATACAAATAAACCTACCCTTACCTAATAATTTATCAAGACAAGACAATACATATCACACTTAAATTATGCTGCAAAGTGGTAAAAGTTGTCACAATTTACATTGTTCAAAAAGCATCTAGCTCAGCTTGTTCTAGTGGCAAGAAACCACTACCACCATAGCTTCTAATTCTCTAGCTTCTAATTCTCTAGCATTCCTAGTAGCTCTGAGTATAATATTACTGTTGTAGTCAAGCATGAAGATTGCATAAGGGCTTTGAGAGCTTTTTACTCCAGGTTTTATCTTTTGAGAACCACCATAGCTATGGGGATTATTGGCCCTAATTTGATAAGTGGCACATTACTTGACCAGTTTATGGATCAGGTGCAGTAATTGGATGGTTTGCTTCTCCTTTTAATTATTTATTTTATAGTTAAGCATTTTTTATACAGGTACTGATAGAGTTGAGTATGAAATGGAAAACTGTAATCTTTTCAAACATATATCCAGACATTGATGGAGTTGAGTATATGGAATTGATTAATAACGAAACTGCTTGCTTTATTTATTATAAGGATATTACTCTTTAGCCTTTGGACTCATGAATCTTTCAATGTAGGGGCATTGACTTGTGGAGATAAAGTGAGTTATTAAAGGAGAAAGTAGAAGTACCTGACGTTAACAAATTTGCTCAACACGTGCATGGGAATCATTTCTTCCCAAATACAGTTTTGGTAGAATGTACATCAGACTCACATGTTGCCAGTTGTTACCAGGATTGGTTGTGTAAAGGAATTCATGTAATCACACTAAACAAAAAGGTAAATTTGGAACTCTTGATCAAGTAATGTTAACTTTGGCTAAGTAATTTTAGATATTATAATTATGATAATAATATAATAATTATAAATTTCTAATTCTGGACGAGCTAGTGTCTTGTTCCACCTTTCTATCAACTTAAAAAAAAATAACTATGACTGCTTAATAAATTCTTCTATAAAGATGATTTATCATTGCTTGAATCGTGTTGTGTTGTTGATCCTTTTGGTGGCATTTTATTGATGTAATTTTTGTGCCAATCCAGTATTTGAAGCTGAGACTCATTCAACGGAAATCCTACACACATTACTTTTATGAAGCAGCTGTTTATGTTGGTATTCCAATCATTAGCACTTTAAGAGGCTTGCTTGAAACTGGGGACAAGATATTACAGATTGAAGGCATTTTCAGGTCAGTGATGTTTTACTTGGATAGGTTACGAGGAGTTATGTATACAAAAAATAAAGTTGGTCGAGCATCTTATCTTCTAACACAAACTCTAACCTTCTTGATTTATTATTCATTTAACAACTATATAGACACAGGAAGTTTCAACGAGGTGGTGGCAGAAGCAAAAGAAGCTGGTTATACTGAACCAGATCCTGGGAATGATCAATCTGGAATAGATGTTGGTAGAAAGGTATAATGCACATTACCTCTTGGTTATGTTATTATACATTAAATTTATAAGGTTGATTTTTTCTACCAGCACTGTAGGCAATTCCTGAATGCCAAATAACAATTAAGATGTATTTTTGCCATTCTTTATCACCTTCTTATTAAAGATCTATAGAAAAATTTATTGCCAATTAAGATGTATAATGCACAACTAGATGCTATGGTTGGAGAGATGTGTTAGTGAATTTATTGCCAATGATCTTTGTAGTAGTTATGTCATTGCTAATAAAAAATGGAACGATTGTTAAGACATCCTACTTATTTTTAGAAATCATGCATGCACTTCACACTTTTATAATCTGAAAGCTTAAAGTACTGAAACTTCTTGTCAAGGAGGCTACTACATAAGCTGAAGAAGAAGATAAAGATGGAGAAGAAATGAATACTTGTACTATTAAACTTAAGAAAGAAAAATTAGAGCTGAAGATAAATTTGACACAAAAAATTTTCTTCAAATGTAACCAAGTGTTTACAAGCTTTTTATATGCAAAATGGTACAATAATCATTAAATTACATAAGGCAGTCCATACACAAAATAATGAGGAGTATAAGGATTCAAGGATCATCACACATTTTTACCAACTTAACTAACCACTTCAAAACTAAGTAACAACTAAAGTAATTAAGCATCTTCAATCTTTTAACACTTCTCTTTTGAAGTTGTTGTAATTACACCAAGTTTCAATCTTAGATGCTCAAATTGAGGTTTAGGAAGGACTTTAGTCATAATGTCAGCCAATTAATCTTTAGAATAGTAATACAGTAGCTTGATTTCTCCTTCTTTTACAGTTTCTCGGATGGCATAGTACTTGACCTTTATATGTTTTGTTCGACCATGTAGAATTAGAATTTGGGAGATAGCTATTGCAGATTTATTGTCAATATATATAGTAACACTTTCATTCTACTTCAAATTCAAATCTAAAAGTATTTTCTAAAGTCATATTGCTTGATTAGCTGTGTTGGCAACTGCTATGTTTTCTGGCTCAGCAAAAGATTATGCCACTATTTCTTGTTTCTTAGAGCTCCAGCAGAAAACAACACTTCCAAAAGAAAAAAAATATCCTGAGGTGCTTTTGCAGTCATCTAAGCTTCTAGCTCAATCACTATCTGAATAAGCAATCTGATTAGTGTTTTTTGATTTGGAAAACCATAACCCATGATTTAGTGTTCCTTTGATATATCTTAGTATTCTTTTGGGAGCTTGGAAATGACTTTTGTATGGAGATTGTATAAATCTAGACAAGAGAGAGATAGCAAACATTATATATGGTCTGCTGAAAGATAAATAAAATAGATAACCAATAAGCTTTCTATAAGCTCCAATATCTACTTCACTTTCTAAATTATCCTTCTTCTATTGCAGTCTTCCATTCTTTTAGCAGGCAACATCTTCATATGAATTAGATTCTTTGAGCATTAAGGTGCACCTGCTATAAATGTCTTCTAAGGTCCTTATTTAATAGCAAGGGTTCTTTCTTCATCTTTATTTTCTTCAGCATGAACATTCCTATAACCCTTGGTGATCTTGTTGTATCCTATGAAGATTCTTGCTCCAGCTCTAGTATCCAGTTTACTTTTTTTTTCAGATGGCAAATGCATATAGCAGACACACCCAAAGATTATGAGATAAGTGACAGTAAGCTTATAGACATACCATAATTCATATGCAGAGGCATAATTCAACATTTTAGTAGGCAATAAGTCGAGTAGATAGGCTGAAGTATTTGTTGCTTCTGCCCAAAAGAACTTAGGCATTTTCTTTTCAAACATTAAGCTTTTGGCCATCTCCATTACTGACCTATTCTTTCTTTCACTCACTCCATTTTATTATGGAGTGTATACATAAGTCAACTGATGAATCAAACCTTCAGAACTACAGAAATTGGCAAACTCTTTTGAAGAATATTCTGATCTATTGTCTGACCTGAGGGCTTTGATCTTGTAGCCAATTTGCTTCTCAACTTCAATTTTGAATCTTTTAGATACATTAAGAGTTTCAGACTTTTGCTTAAGAAAATAAGGCCAACATATTCTAGAGTAATCATCTATGAACAATAAAAGGTATTTACTCCCATTGAGTGAGGGCTCAATCATAGGTCTATATAAATCTAAATACATTAGCTACAATCTTTCTATGGCTCTTTTGTTGCTGTTGGGAAGAAGAAGTTTGGTTTGCTTACCAAATTGACATGCCTTACAAATACCATTTGTCTCAAAAAATTCAAATATGCCATGATCTAATTTTAGGTCAGGTATATACTTTAAGGTTTTGTGGCTAATATGACCTAGTCTTTTGTGCCAAAGACTAGGTTTGCATTCAATCATTTGAGCTGCATTTGTAATTGGTTTTCCCAAGTTAATTTTGAAATATTTATCTTTCATGCTAACTACCTGTAGACACCCCATTTTGGACCCAACAGGGTCATCTCCAATGATGATAAACCTGAAAAATTCGAATCGATGCTTTCAAGATATTAAATTGAGGATAGATGAGCAAACCCGAACAAAGAAAAATAATAATAATAAAATAATAAAACCAAAACCAAAGAATATAATAATAATAATAATAATAATAATAAAATAAAAAGAAAACAAAATTCAAAGCCCACCAATAATAAACCCAATAACCATAATCCAAAGCCAAAATCCAAAGCCCACCATAATCCAAATCCAAAAGCCTAAAATCCTAGCCCAAACCATTTAAATTCAAAATCCTAATCCTTAAAATTAAACCCACAAAGAAGTCAGCCCAGTTGGAGAAGCCCAAAGAGAAAAAGAGAGAGGGGGCAGGCAAGAAAGCATGACACGCTGGCCCAGTTTGCGCGTGGCTGCAGTTTTAATGCAGTTCTGCCATTTTATGGGCAGTTTTTATACACTTTTCATCCCACGCAGCATTTTCTCCACTTTCTTCATGTTTTTCTCATGCACGTAATGATCAACTGCTGCCAGCGGTTTTTCCTGGTGGCAGTATAAAAAGGGGTGGGATTTTGAGAACAGGAAGAGAGAGAAATTTTTTTATAAAAAAGGGAGGAGGAATTTTTCACAGAAGACAAAATTTTTCAACCAAAAAAAAATATATATACCCAAACCTTGCTCAAATAAAAATTAATCTCAATTTCTGAGATTTGTCATCCAATTGCTCTCAATTCAGTATTAGGAAAGCATCGATACAGCCAAATTTCAGGTATGTTTACTGAGGGGTATTTAATTAAAGCATTCGATTATTTATTCATTCTGTATTTTTCAAAAAAATCATTGATTATTAATTATATATGTGAATTGTGTATATTCTATATGTATATTGTGTTGTGTATAAGATATATATATATATATATATATTTATTTATTTATTTATTTTATTATTATTATTTTTTTTTTTTTGTGTGTCATTTTAATTTTTTATTCTTGTTATTATTTTACATGTTTATGTATATATATATAATGCATGTGTGTATTGTGTTAAGGTGTTAATGTATATTTTGTATTCTGTGCATAAATATATTTTATACTTAGGATATCTTATGTGTGCGTCCGTATATTTAGTATTCTGTATGCATATTGAATGAATTAGATTGTTAGCCTTGGTGGCGAGAGGTGGGAGACTTATCCCCCTCAGCACTTGGGTTCAAATCGCGGCTTGGGGTGGATTCTGCTTATTTACTGTGCATGTGTGTATATTTGTTATTGGGCTGCATGCTGTTTATTCTCTTGGGCCGGCCGGCTGGGCTGCACTATCTTTATTTCTCTAGGCAAACTGTTTTTATTTGTTTTATTGTAGTTCTTTTATTTTTTTTATTTTTATAATTACAATTTGCTCCTAACAAAATTGTTTTGCAGGATTTATTTATTTATTATTTCATAGGCTTGTTTAGGGTTAGAAGAAATGTATAGGGGTGTATGAAAAAGGGTTGTAATTTTTTATTTATTTTCCGTATTTCATTTTTTTTTTTGAATGATTGTAATGAATAATAATAATGCATTGCGTGATAAAAATGGAATCTAATTAAACTCGATAACGCGTTTAACAAATAAACCACAAAAGTGGAGGCCGGCCTTCGGGCCGGGCGGCATGGGTGCCTAACACCTTCCCATCGTCGTACCCGACTCTCCGAACCCAACCATTGGGCCGGTGAGGAAGGTTGGGTCCTCTGCAAGGGATCCATAAAATCGTCCGTCTTCACCGACGCATATTTTCCCGGGGTTACTCCCGGGTGGCGACTCCATAGACTCCGTAACGGGCCACAAACTCGTTATGCGCTCCTCTTGACCACGTTTAGGGTGGTTAAACAAGAGTGGCAAGTCTGTCCTGGCATGGCGCGGCAAAAACCGGCGCCACACTACCATAACTGTGGTTCTTACTTGATCATATATAGTCTATGCTTTGTTAAAGAAATGTATAGAATAACCTTTTTCCATCATTTGCCTAACACTCAACAGGTTATAGCTAATATTAGAAACATAAAGCATATTCTTAATAAGTTTCTTACCTATAAAAGTGTTGACTACGATTGAACCTCTGCCTTTCACTTCCAAAAATTCACCATTTTCTATCTTGACTTTAGAGCTGTGGGAGTCATCCAAGTTAGTGAATAAGGAAGCATTATAAGTCATACGATTTGAGCATCCACTGTCTATCAGCCAAATATCATTATTTCCTAAAGTTACATAGCAAATAGGCACATACAAATTTTCATCAAGTCCTTCTTGAATTTTTTGAGTAGGCTACACATGATTTGAGCTTTTGTTTTTGCATAATTTTTCAATGTGCCCCATCTGACTACATGATCTACATTTAACATTTGGTCTGAACTAGCAAAAGTTTGGTGAATGTCCTTTTTTCTTACAACAAATTTTCCTTTCTTATCACTTAATAGCTTGGTTCTCTTATTTTTTTCATCTTTTTAGTCTTCCTTTTTCTCAGCCAAGTTTTTCTTATTGGAAGGGTAACCTATTCTTTTGTCACTTTGCTTCACAAAAAAGACACCTTTAATCAACTCTTCTTGCCGCAAGGACCTTCTTTGATCTTGTGCCTTCAAAGTATTGATGACTTCCTACAAAGAAAACTTTGAAAACATTTTAAAATCTTCTAGTGAAGAGATCTTTGCTTCATATCTCTCTAGAATACTGACTAAGACCTTTTCAACTATTATTTGATTAGTAAGAGTCAACCTGATTTGATTTACCACTTTTCTGATTCTATCAGCATATTTACTGATGCTTTCTTCTTCCTTTATTTTTAGCATTTCAAACTCTCTCCTAAGGTTCAAGACATTCATTTGTCTTAACCTTTAATTACTTAGAGAGTCTTTTCTCAACCTTTCCTAGGCTATTTTGGCTATTTTGCAAGTCATAATCTTAGAGAAAACATCCTCAGTCACTCCTTAATGCAATATAGACAATGCTCTTGGAGCTTTGGTCAATTCCTCTTCATGTAGTCTTATTTGATTCAAGGTATGATTAGGCCCCAAGAGGGGTATTTCTTTCTCTTCCTCAACATATTGCCATAATCCTAAGCCTTTTATAACTATTTTCATTTTGACAGCCCAAGTATGGTAATTCTCTCCATTGTACATAGGTGTGGGCAATGAGGAAGAAAAAGAAGAAGAAGTATTCAACAAAGCTGAGGAAGCCATCTGTTCAGAAGTTGTAACATCTTTTAAGAACTTAGAAGCTTTGATACCATGTTAGAAATCATGCATGCACTTCACACTTTTATAATATGAAGGCTTGATGTAATGGAACTTCTTATCTAGGAGGCTGCTGCATAAGCTGAAGAGGAAGATAAAGATGGAGAAGAAATGAATACTTGTAATATTAAACTTAAGAAAGAAATAATAGAGTTGAATATAAATTTGACACAAAAAATTTTCTTCAAATGTAACCAAGTGTTTAGAAGCTTCTTATATGTAAAATGTTACAATAAGCATTAAATTGCATAAAGCAGCCCATACACAAAATAGTGAGGAGTATAAGGATTCAAGGATCGTCACACATTTTTACTAACTTAACTAACCACTTCAAAACTAAGTAACAACTAAAGTAATTAAGCATCTTCAATCTTCTAACACCTATTTGGAATAGGTTGGATGGTTCTATATGTATTTATTTCATGCCTACATGCTAAAGTCATTTAGATGATAACAAACTCATAAAGCAAATTTCTTTGTATAGGTGGTGATCCTTGCTAGAGAATCTGGTTTGAAGCTGGAACTTTCTGATCTCCTTGTTCATAGTCTTGTGCCTAAACCTTTAAGGGTAAGACAGTTTTTCTTAAT
The DNA here is from genome assembly GCA_026122585.1 of Anacardium occidentale. Taxonomy (NCBI): domain Eukaryota; kingdom Viridiplantae; phylum Streptophyta; class Magnoliopsida; order Sapindales; family Anacardiaceae; genus Anacardium; species Anacardium occidentale. The sequence continues at coordinate 120,222 of JAJEJH010000553.1, forward strand.
TCCATATTGGATTGAGGAAGAAGTTCATCCTCAATATGATGTTTTAATTTCTTGCTACTGGCTTGTGCATCTGCCGAAGAGTTCATGAAACTATTACAGCAATATGATGATGAACTCACTAAGGAAAGGCAAGAAATTGAGGATGCAAGAGAAGTGAGTTATTGATAAACCACTCCCAGAAGTTTAACCTTTCAGTATAGCTTGACTCAGATTTCTTAAGTACAATACGTTAAAATCGAGTCAAAACCATGGTTTTAAGTCTTACCAGTCCTTAAGATGTTAAAGAAGTAAATTGGGGGCATATTTTGTATCCCGTGGAGAATTAATGGTCCTAAAATAAGTAAAAATTTCTTGATACAGCATATCATGAGCTCATAAACAAAAAAATTTCCAAAAAATCTAAAGAAACTTTTTTGTTAGATCTCGTATATGGTTACAATTTATGGCATGGTCCCTTTTTTTTTTTTTTAATAGTCAATTTCACTTTTGTTCTCAAGTTCTGAGGTATGTTGGAGTAGTGGATGCTGTGAACCATAAAGGGTAATTTGCAATTGCAAAGGTACAAGAAAGATCATCCATTCACACAACTCTTTGCTTCTAATTATATCATAGCTTTCACGACAACAAGGTATAAGGAGCAGCCACTTATAGTCTGTGGCCCAAGTGCTGGAGCTCAAGTTACAAGTGGTGGAATTTTCAGCGACATATTGTGGTTAGCCTCCTATTTCGGTGCCCTATCGTAATGACGTCAATATCTTTACTTACTAGTTTGAGTTTTCCCTTTCCTCTTTCTGTTGTTTAAGAGAAAAGTTTGGAGTACTTTTGTCGATTGTAGTGCTTGAGTTGTATTCAAATGTCATCTTAGTTGGCAATAGGATATGGAAATCAATGTATTGTTAATCAACGTCGGACTCTTCTATATCTTTTTTACAACTCTTTAAGGGTCCAAACACCAGAATTTTCTAAAATATCTTTGTTCTTTTTTCTCTTACAAATTCAAATTGCAATTCTCTGTTCTTGAACCTCTGTTCCTCTTACTTGTCCTATAATTCTTCTGTTTTTGCATTTGAAACAACAATGACGAAAGTGATACTTGATGCTGCCAATGAGGAGTTCACAAAGAACAATTTCAAAGATGCGTATAAGTGAGCTCTTGCAACAAAGTTTATGGGTCTTTTCTTTGATTCTATTGATCGCTATGTAGAGGTGTATCGTATACACTTTGATCACTCTAATAAGAGAATAAAAAACGGAGAAATTAATTGGTATGCAACTCTGAATATCCGTAATGACGGGCTTCCTTATCGAATCATCACACATCGATATGTCCAACTCGAAAAGACAATAAACCTGGATGAGTTCACTGTGTTGCTACCCCTGGAGCCATGAAACTCATAACCACCACTTGGGTGATCATAGGAGACGCCATGATTCGGTGGAATTATCCTGTTCGTGTAGGTTTCAAGCTGCCTATCTAGTTTGATTATTGGTCGAAGTCACTTCCATCGAAGAAGCAGAGGTTGGTTGGTGTTGAACAATCTCATAGTCATCACGGGAGTTGGCTTTATGTATGGTTTTAGTTTCTTGATTGTCTAGGAATCTTTTCATATAATTACTTAACACTTGATTTTCTAGACACAGTTTGTTGATGATAAATATGTAGGCTTGTTACTTGCTATTAAGATTCAATCCTGGCCATTACCAAGTACCTGATGTATTATCAATACAATTTCCAAAAGATCCAATCATGGTTCTGATTTCTCTTTTGAAATATTTGTGTATGTTTGGTTTGGGGTTGTTTTAACTATATGAAACTTTTTCATTGGATTTTTTTGAGAATTTTAGTTTAATGGGTTTGATAGGGTCAGTAATTTGTAATTAGTTTGGGTATTGATGACTTGGAGAATATTTAATGGGCTTTATCCTTGCTTGATTCTTGTTCCTGTATTTTTTAAAAATGCAATTTTTGTGTATTTAAAGCTACGAGTTCTTCAGTTGGAATCTTATACTGATTACTTCGATGAAGCAAATATTACTACTGCTCTTTCAATCATTAGCACTTTCTTGAAACTAGAGGCAGTATATTGCGCATTGAAGGTATTTTCAGGTCGGGCATAGTAATTTCGTTTACAGCCAGAACTAGGAACAGAGATGTAGGCAGATGACATAAAATAAACATGTTTTTGAAGCATCTGAAATACTTATGCCTTACACAAGTTTATGCATCTTCTAGCACAACTCTTCCCTCACCTTCTTGATTTGTGTTGCAATGGGACTTCATTTGTGTATGTGATAAAGGTAAAAGCTATTGCTGAGGTATCACAGTCCAAATTTGCTGAGCTGTAGATGTTGGATGTTTCTCCAAGGTGCAATTTTCTTGTGGACTTGAAAACTTTGTAAACATACAAAACCATAATGACTTATTTTATCCTCTGTGAGGTGATTTGGGCATCATCCTATAGAATTATTGATAGGATTTTTTTTTCTACATAGCCATCTCTTTGTAAAATTAACTTCCTTTCTGCAATTCATTTAGATGTTAGTTAATTTCTTAGCTTTTTCTTGTATTATGGAGCTCTTTTTTTCTTTTTCTGTGTAAAAAGCATACCAACTTATCTAAGTGTAGTTATGACAAAGGGTTTCATTTAAACAGCCTTTCTCTCTTTTGGTTGGTTGAAGACTTAAACAACCTAATTGGCTGATGAGAAGGAGCATTATAATTATCAATGAATCACTAATAATAATTAATAAAAGATCCTTTTCAGAAATAAAAAACTTAGAAAAACGCTCAAGCCTTGTCAAAGAGATGGCACAAGAGATGATACAGGCATTTGATTTTCTGGATTCCCGGTTAACGCCGCCATTTCCAAAATTTTTCAGGCGTAGTAAACCTTAAGCCTAATGAAGAAAACTACAAATACTAGAAAGCTTAGATTTTGCTTGCTGTTGGTGCCTGTGAGCTCTAAGACCACTTGACAGGTTTAATTTCTTGTTCCATCTCCATTTTTCTTTGCCAATAGTGATAGTGGATAAAATTAGATTAAACAACCTAACTCATAGTACTTTGTATGGAAATGAATAGATAAATGCTTGATAAGTTGGTTATTAGCTTCAGTAAGTGAAGAAATGTAAGTGTCAATCTACTATTAAAATATGGACTACTATACAAAGTTATTTTGTAACTAAATCCATAGTTAGGGTTATGTAGTTAAAATGCAATATGCAAGTTTTAAGGGAAAAAAAAACTAAGTATTTATGATTATATGCAAAAGATGTTGGGAAGAAAGTAATCAAACTAAGAAGACCAAAATCAAACTTCCCCGTTCTTGGTTGAACTATGTGACAACAAACAGTCGACTAAAATATAAATCTTTCACACAAAACAATTAAAACAAGTATACATACAAAAAGAAAAAAAAGAATACCACAATTTAACATGAAAACCTCTTCAATGCAAAGAATAAAACCATAGGGCATTGCTTAAATAAACCAATCCATTGTATTCAAAATAATGGTATATAGTTTTCAACCAACAAATAGGTATATAACCCTCTAAAGCAACAAAACACAACAATAACAACTATAGAAAATAGAGAATATCATAGCAAACTAGTAAGTCTATATCTCACATTATAGGCATAAAAAAAGTATCTCTACCATATAAAATATAGCACCAAATGTGCCTAAAATACTGGCAATATTTGATAACAATCCAACAACAAACAAATGATAGAAGGATATTTTACTAAGAGTTGTCTAAAATAAATTGTAACATACAATCAACTATGTTTCAACATAGATAATAGGTTACTTAATAAACAAGATGTGATCTCCACTATTCAGAACAAAGAAAATCAAGTCTTCTACCAATGGTCCAAAAATTAGAGTGATCCAATAGTAACATTGAGAGAACACAAAATCTCGCACATATGCATACTGAAAAATCAATACATTGTTTTTTTCCATGTATTCTCCCTTCCACCCTTTTTTATTTTATTTTTTTTTTACTTTGTATTCTATTGTCATGTATTATTTTGCTATGCTAAACTTTATTTTTCCCTAATTCATGAAGATAGTGGGTTAGGCTGTTCATATGAAACAAATTTGATTTTCTCCATAAAAGAAGAGACCTAAAAGCCCAACAAAAGATGCAAGAAATTGTTGATGCTTAGAGGGTTATTAATTAATCAATTTTTGAAGAAGAGTTGGTTACTTTCATAATAGATGGAATGGATGTTGAATTTTATCTTACGAGGGTTTATATAACCTTAAGAGTAGACTCACTATTTGAAACCATTATATTAATAGAAACAAAGTTTGTATTGCAAAAATATGAACAAAAACTTATTAATAGTACAGCTTAATATTTTGAATTTAGTGAAAATTGGTATATGTGGTAGTAAAAGTTCAGAGTATAGGAAACAATTAGCTGTAATAATAAAAACTATACCTCATAAGCTATCGGTTACCTTTATTTATTTTTTCAAAATTTAACTCCAACAAAATAATTATATAGTTTAAGGTAAAGATCGAGATAAGCCATTCATGAAGAAGAAAGTGATTTGCCAAGTTTGTAATAAAAGTAGGCACATAGCTCTCTTTTGTTATCATAATTTTGACATCACTTATATTGGTCAACTTTCTCCATCTTAGAATGAAACTAGACCTACTAGTAATGAGTTTGCTAGATTTTCAAATTTTTCATTTGGCTATCAACCTCTAGTTACAAAACCATAATCATTTACCATCACTCAATCACAACAACTTAAGCACCTCAACTAGCGAATGTAACCTCAACACTTAAATGTTTATACTTGATAGTTACAACATTATAAATCAATTAACATCACACTATTTAGAAGCAACTTTTATTGTGCCTAGCTCCAACAATATACATTCTATTAATTACATAGCCAAAGCAGCTAGACTCAAGATCCAAACTGGTATCTTATATATAAAGCTCATGCAACAAAAAATGCCAATTGTTATATGGCGAGAATCTTTTGTATCCGAATTTGCATGTACAGAGTTATTGTTAAAACCCCAAATCAATTAATGACTAAATAATTCTTGGGGTTAAGGGGGTAGCGAAGGGAAAAAGGGATGGTGAATAGGATTTTTGAAAACTTTTACTAACTTGAAAACTTTTCACCTAAAAATCAATTCTGATGCAATCAAAGATTATCAATGAAATAATTTAACATAATCAATAAACAATCAAGCACCATATGCAAATAAATCAATTATAATACAAATATAAAGAAATAAAGAGTTAATAGATAAAAAGTGCTCAACCAATTTTAGAGTGATTTGGAGCTTTGACTATAAGCCTCCTACGTCTAATTCTTCAAGCAAAACTACTTAAAATTTTTGCTAGTTGATCTAGGGTTATGCCCAACCACTTACATTAGTTATCTGAGATTGCGTCAACACAATAGTTGACACGGGATTTTGCCCTTTACAATAGTTATATAAGATTATATCTAAAGTGTTTTGTAAGCAAATTTACAAGAGATAAATGCCTCTCAAAGGCATATTAGCAAATTGATACAAAAAATTTTCTTATAAAGGTATACAATGAGAATTAGGTGAAAAACGCGAGCTGTTGATGGGGATATGCCTATTCTCCCTCTTTTTCCACTTTACAACCAGAATAAGGAACCTTAGAGAGAAAAATGTGAGAATAAGAGAGAATTATAGCTTGAGTTAATTGCACATTGTCTCTAACTTTTCTTATTTCAAATGGGCTCCAATTTATAGCCTTAAACTTGCTTGGAAAAGGAAATTGTCCATTGGAGAATAAATAAAGCCATTGTAGCCAATAAAACTCAAGTTTTACTCTTGTACGGGTGTGCATATGGCGTCACAAGCATGACCATGACTTTTAATACCTCGAACTGCTCTTCCAAAGATCAAAATTTCTTGGCATTAGCAAGTGCAAGGGCATGACTAGCTAGACTCTTCATCTTCCAAAGCTAAGTATTGAGACATGTACAATACCTTGTATGAGGTTATGTATGCTTCAAATTTTGCCTAATTATAGATGTGTATATATATATATATATATATATATATATATATATATATATATCCTCCATGAGAGTACATATTATTTTGACTTAATGCTTTGACCTTTCATAAGCAAAGTTGATCGTGACTTGCAGACATGACTCTTCTTTGCAATGTCATAGGTGTGAATCATTTAGGCTCACAAGCGTGTATCATGTTGACTGCCTTTGTTTGATTATGCAGGGGAGCAGTTAGGTGTGACTCACTCGTTATGACTCTTTTTCTACATGATCACAAATGTTACCCTTCAAATGTTATGATTGTACATGCGAGTTAATTATTGACTTTTCATTGACTTCACTTGACTCATGTACAAGTCATGTTCATAGGATCACCTTGCTTATGAATAAACTACAATTAGCATGTCACGGGCATACACATTACATGTACGGTCGTACATGACCAAACTTATGACTCATAAAAATCACATAGCCAAATACAGGCAACGTTATGCTATAGTCAAAATATATGTACGAGACCTAAATGAACTATACACAAATGTATATGGTTTCGTCATGGTCGTACATTTGGCCTACAAGACTTAAAATTAGTTTTTTCCTATTTTGGTCATGATTCCAATCATGCCAAACACATATTAGGTATTCTAACATGATTTTATTATCATCAAAACACTTAGAGATTCAACAGTTATGATCAATCACTAGTTATATGAATAGTACTAAAGATATCTTCTATTCTTTAATCATCTTAGAGCACAGATAAGCCTCTTATTTTGAGTAAAATTCTACAAGGCAATTTATCTCCCTAATTTTTACAAGATTCTTTTTGTAACACTTACTTCAAATAGATAACCCTAACAGAATATGCACCCAACGTAATGTGTTAACCATTTAATACATGAAAACATGATTAATCAAAACACATGCACAATTGGAATAAAACATTCATTATTATTATTATAAATTGCATGCAAAATGGTGTCTGAATAATATCATAAAATACGTACATAAAATCAACATCTAGAAAATCTGCAAACCATAAACAATATTGAAAATAGTTTATCATGTTAAACAAACCCATGAAACATGAAGAAATACAATCATAAAAGAAAATATGTAATTGCACCAATACCGCAGCTCCTTAGACCATTACTACTCTTGCTTGTCCTGCTACATCCTTTACCTACAAAATAACAGATGAACATGTAAGTATGAAATGTTCAGTAAGCATGTAACCTATCAACACTCCATACAGATCAAAATATAATGTGTTCACTAATAATACATATACATTTATATAACAACCTTGTTGTCTTATTCAGTTACGACTAACATTCCAAATAACTACTAAACTCCCAATCCCAATGTCTTAGACATCTATACTCATTTTGTCTTTAACATTTGTACCATAAGGCCTTACTAACCTTGATGTCCCCAACATTTTTAACACCCATTTAACCGTTTCATGATGTCTTAGATGTTTATTTCATTCATCATCTGACATCTTTGATATCTTTGTAAAAGTACTCATACAACATCTCATATGTCTAGTATCAATTGTGTATAATACAATGTCGATTAGGCTAAATGCATACGAGAATTGATGTCCCCATTACACAAGACAAATAACAAGAGCAATCATTCTCTTCATGTAGGCTTAATAAATAGGATTACTAACAATTGCCATATTTGGCTAGCCTCTACCACGGTCACCTTATGAGGCATCTTACTAACAATATGATTAATATAGGCTCCTTAGCCATGTACACTTGAAAATGTGAGCCACAAATGCAAGTGTATAACTTGAATCATATGCATCTAGGTATAACCTATATATTTTCACATAAGTTCATGAGCTAGAGATCACATAGTTATGACTCAAAACCTGGGCCAAGATCACATAACATAACCTACAATCCTTATCTATTACCATTTCTACACATGACTATAGATTTAATTCATCATTCACTAGCACTATAATCATTTATTTTTCCTATGTATTCAAACTGAATCCAGCTTGTTTAGGATCAAAGTCATCTTTCACATTGTTAGACACCCATTCACAATTATATCTTTAATATAGTCTTCAAAGTCCCTTAACTTAATCCCTAATTAAGTACATAACAGAAAAGTATAAATGTCATAAATAAATCTACAAACAATTATACCCTCAACATGCATGCTCATGCCTTAAATTATAATTGCGTAGGCATGACCCTTCATTGGTCATGGTTATAACTCATTCTCCCATGCATGGGCAAGACTTTTTTGCATGCTTGTAACCATTAGAAAATAATACATACACTGATTGTCCTTATCATAGTTGTGCCTCATAGCTATAACATATAATTTTCATAATATCCTTGTCAGAATCATGTGTCATCAAGCTCACAAAGGGTTTGCTTATAAAGGATACACGGGCATGAATCCTATATTATGTGATATGCATCATGTTATGGGCTTATGGTTGTACACCCATACACAACCATGTGACCAACTACCTAAGGTATGTACGATCATGGCCTATATTATGCATGGTTATGTATCATTATCTATATTTTTAGATTTAACAATATCCAGTATTTATTTTTTGATCAAGTGCCCTTAAACTATGTCTATACAATGTACATGCTTCTCAATAGGCAAAACAATAAGACAATCAACACACACTAGGTGGATCATATTCAACATGTCTCAACATGCTCAAATCATGAATTTTTGGCATAACAAACATACAAATCAAGTATCTATCACATTTTCAACATGATCATTCATAACAATACTTAATAATATCATATAAACCATAAAAATATCAAAATATCATAAAGTGATTCTCGTCTACCTCTCTTTTATCGAGTGTTTATTCTTCACATGGCTTAGATCAACTTTGAAGTCCTTTTTTTTTTTTCTCTTTTTTAGTGATGAAGCTTCACCCAAAGCCTTACCCTATTTCCCTTTTTTTTGCTCTGTATTTTTATCTATGAAAGAATAACAAGGCAATACCTTCTACTTGAATGCATAAATCTTTTTTATATGAAAACTTAAATTAACATCACTCACGATCATGCATGACCTTTGCATGGTCATGACATTTGTTATCTTATCCAAAATCATGTTCTACAACTATTGAAAAAACAATTAATTCAAATATGTATGTTATGCGTGAGTATACACACAAGCATCAGTTGAATTAACTAGCCTATCACGTGTATAATCGTGCATGGTCATGTATTGACCTACACTTAGAAAATTCAACACTTCTCTTCACATAAAAAAAAAAAAAAAAACAGATTATCCCCAACACATATGCAAGTGTACATTCTCCACATGCACAACTATACTACCAAAATAAATAGTGTACCATATCAAATGATAAATAACTGACATAAAACAATAACAAAATTACCTTTAGGACGTGCTTGTGGATATTACACTTTTCCTATTATCCTCTATGTTTAAAAAAGAAAGCTAGTGTTTCTTACAAAATCAAGGTCATATTATAAATGTAACTATTATGTTTTAGTTTAATTAGAATAGAAAAAAAATTTTGAGAACCATATTTGAATTGGAAATACTCAAATATGTTATTTGAATTTAACCCTTCCTTTTCGTCCTATAAATATGAAAAACTAATACAAATGAAAGAGGCTAAATTGAGTTAAGGTTATGACATAATAGAGGTATTACACACAAGAATTATCCTAAGATAGATAAGAAAACCCTTATAGAAATCTAATTCTCTTTCTTAAAACCCAAGTCCAAAATCAAGTAATTTTTAAAACACATCTCATTATATTTACAACAATTAATAACATAACTATGGACATAGGTTTTTACAATTGAAACAAATCACATTTAAAGTTTTCGTGTCCAATCCTCTTTGTATTTTATTTATCTCTCACTATAGTGAGATTAATTGATCCTCATTGCTACTACCATAGTTTGTTTTGATAAGACTCTAAATTGCACATATCAATTGGTAATAACAAATTTTATCAATAATTTGGCATTAGAAACATCTATTAATCATCAAACTCTGGCATACCAATCTTTCTAGATGGCATTCAGAAGATGACATAGAAAAGCTTTTAATTACTAGACCTATGAAGAATCTAACACTAGCATGGGACTTTATAGTTTTGCCACTGATAGTTAACTAATTACGAAGTTGAAAAGCAACAACCAACCTTTGCAATAGTCGTACAACCAAATTCAACTATGGGTGATGACTCTAACAAAGCCCAATAAACATACGATGTTGCCTCGATAGCTTTCTCATCATCTAGTGGAGTTGTCCCCTTTAAAGAAAGCAACCAAAGGAGCATCAGTTTTCTAGGTAGCTATAACCAGTTTATCAACGGTGATGGTGACAAGACACTTCTAACAAAAGATCTCAGATCTTACCTGATGCATACCATACCTATGGCCTACTATTTTTCACTAGAGACCCTACAATAGAGGAGATAGCAAAATGCTTAGAAGTATATGACATTAAACCCTACTCAACAAACAACACATTCTAAGCCTAAAATAACCACCCAAGGCATTAAAAGGCCACATAACAGTTGAAGACTAGTCAATTACAAGATAAATAACCCAACTATCTAACCTTAAGATCAATCATATATGACCGCTTGAATGCCTATTAGACCTCTCCAAAAAAGGTAGTTGTAGACACCCCATTTTGGACCCAACAGGGTCACCCCCGATGATAAAAAACTTGGATGTTGATTTAGAATTTTTGAGATGTTGAGCCGAAGATGGATGAGTTAAAAAAAAATGTTTATTTTATGTTATTTTTATAAAAAAAAAAAAAAAAAAGAAGAAGAAGAAGAAAAAAAAAAAATGTGTTTATTTTATTACAAAAGAAAAAAAAAGAAAAAAACCATAACCCACGCCCATGCAGCCAGCCCAAGTTAAGAAGAAGAAGGAAAAGAAGAGAAGAAGGAGGAAGCCCAATGCGCAGGGGGCCCAGGACTTGTCCTACAGCGCGCGCGTGTGAAACACGTGCGTGCTGAGCTGGACGAGGCGCTGGCAGCAGGAGCAGCGTGCGCGTGGAATGCACGCGCGCGCTGAATGGCCGCATGTCTGTTCTGCCTGCTGCGCAGCCTCTCTCTCTCTCTTCTGCGGGGCCAGCGCATTATGTGCTGACCATGCGCATGCATGGCTTGGCTTTTTTACTTGGGCAGGCTCCTAACCATTTTATTTTGCATTATGTATTGTGTGCTTGAATTATACATATTGTATATATTGAGTGTTTGTCTTACTGTATATATTTTTGTATGTATATAAGCTATGTATTTCTGTATTTGCTGGAAGAAAAATTATGTATTTGTTGAGTGTTATCTGTGCGTTCGTGTATATTGTCAATGTAAAAGTTTGCGTCCATGTTGAATGAATGTGGCTGTTGCCTTGGTGGGGAAAGGCGGAAGGTTTTTGTCTGTTGGGCGCTTGGGTTCGAATCGCGGAGGGGGAGAAATTTGCTTATTTTGTTTGATGTGCATGTGTGGGTATATTTGTTATTGGGCTGCGTTTATTCTCTTGGGCGGGCCGGCTGGGCTGTACTTTGCTTATTTCTTTAGGTGGGCTACATTTTGTTTATTCCTTGGGTGGGCTGCTCTTGCTTGGACCAAAGTTTTGATTATTATTATTATTATTATTATTTTTCATTTCATAAATATAATTTGCTCATAACAAAATTTTATCTTACAAGATTTATTCATTTATTTTATTAGATTAACTAATAAAATTGTTTTTGCAGAATTTATTCGTTTATTTATTATTTCTAGGCTTGTTTAGGATTAGATCCAATGTATAGGGGTGTATGTGAAAGGGGATGTAATATTAAAATTTTCTGCTTTTATTATTTTATTTTCATTTTATGGTATGGATGTTGATTTTATTTTATAACTAACCTAATTTGTTTTGCATGATTTATTTATTATTTCATAGGCTTGTTTAGGGTTAGAGAAAATATATAGGGGTATATGGAAAAGGGTTGTAATTTTTTAATTATTTTCTTTTTCATATTTTATTATTTTGTGGATACATGTAATTTATTATATGTGTGTGTTTAATATTGCATCGTGTGATAATATAAAACTTAATTAAACTTGGTAACGCGTTTAACGAACGAACCACAATAGTGGAGGTCGGCTTTCATGGCGGGCGTCATGGGTGCCTAACACCTTCTCATTGTCGTACCTGACTCTCCAAACCCGACCCATTGGGTAGGTGAGGGGTAGTTGGGTCCTTTGCAAGGGATCCATAAATCGCCCATCCTCACCGATGTGTATTTTCCTGGGGTTACTCCCGGGTGGCGACTCCATAGACTCTGTAGCGGGTCACAAACCCGTTATACACTCCTTTTGACCATGTCTAGGGTGGTTAAATAAGAGTGGTAAGTCTGTCCTCGCTTGGCGCGACAAAAATCGATGCCATAGTAGTCAAATATACTCTCTAAATAATATCTCTCGACATATGGGGTAAGACCTTTATCAAACAAGTTTCATCTATATAATACCATGATATCATGGTTCCTTATCTAAATACAATAAGTAAGGTAACTAAAGTTATCAAGTTTGAATGCCAAAATAATAATTAATGGATAACGTACTCGGCATATAGACTAGACCTTTAGTTGAAAAGATAACATCTACTCAACACCCTTGCACGTGAGTGCTATAACTAATTTTAATCAATATGCTAATTCCTATCATCGTACTTGTAAATTAGATATATGCAATATACAAGACTTGTGCCATATTATCCTATTTAAATTTATTGTTCACTTATGTGTGTCTATTCAAAATACACTACAACAATGATGTTACAATAAAGTGATATAGAAGTTATACATAATTTTTATTGTACATGTATAACTCATTTAAGAAGGCTTACTGGTGTTTTCTTTGATAACATTGTTGTTCGTTTAAGCACCATGTTCTAAAAGTCTTGAAGACAATGTAACAATAACAAAAATAAAGAAATAACAACCTTGGTTCCATGATATTAATGTGAATATTCATATAAAAAAAAAAGAGCAACAAGAAAACATTCAAAAAAGAGAAGGCTAAGGTATTAATCTTGAGAAGTATTAGTGTGTCACAAGCTAGAGAAGTATCTCGGTCTACCTTTGAGGCAATCTAAAGAATAGTTTCGCATAAAATTCTTTGATAGAATTATCCAATTAGTTGATGTTCTATATTACCATTCTAGACAACCCTATTAAGCTTTGTTAGCATTGTTATTCCTTAAAACTTAACCCAAACGCCCATTTTAACACATTCCTTCACCATAGAGATGACAAAGGCAAGCTCAGGACACAATTATATATGTCCTTAGATCTTAAAGATTTAAAAAAGCAAGAAGGAAAGAGAAAACATTCCTTTTCCACACCATGAGTAACCCCCATAATGCTACATTCAACTATTATAGGAAGGCACTTACCATCCCCTAATCATTTTTCTTAGAGGTCATCTTGGTCTTTTCCTTTGTTAGCTTCTAACAAATGCTTCTTACCCATTTATTGTTGACTTGATAATGATGAGCTATAAGAGTGTATGTCAAAAGACTAAAGATAATTCCTTAAATAAAGAATTAGAGTGCAAGCTCTTAGAACCCTCACCTTTGGTAAACTAAAAGAAATGCTTTATAGATGACATCATATTTGCAAAAAGAAATTATGCATAAGGTTTTTTGATAGTATGGATTTTTATAACAAGTGACTTACACTAGAACTCTCTAAGGAAAGTAAAAGACATTAAGAGTTTTAGAAAAACGTAAGATAAAAAAGTGATCGTTAATGAGTTTTATTAGCAAATATGGGCCAAGTGGGAAATGATCCTTATTGTCTATGGTAACTTTACAACATGTGTTATCAACTTAATAATGCACACAAATTGTAATTAATAATACTTCTTGACATCATAAATCATCATGATTAACATACAACACATTAAACACAAAGTATAAGTGATGTCATCATAACACCTTGTAATTTATCTTGAATCTTTATGTATCTATCTACACAAAAAGGCCAAACAATTAATGCCCACCCAAGGTTTTCTTAAATGACAAAGTCCCACCCAAAAGTTTTAAAAAGTCAAATACTCACATTTCTTTAAATTTTTTTAACATTTTATAGTAAATGATCAAAATACCCTTAATAAATAAATAAATAACTAATATTAATATTAAAATATAATATAATAAATTATAAAATAATATTAAAATAATAATAATAAAATTTAAAAAATAATTAAAATTTAAAATAAAAAAGTTCAAAAAAGTGGCCACCATTGCTAGTAGCATCGCTGGCGACGGTGGCTGTCAAAAACCTAGCCAGATGGCTTAAAATGACCACCTAGTTATATTAGAGGCCAATTCTGACCACTTCAATGGTGAAGGCAGCTTGGTAGAGGTGGCTAGATCCGGTTGCCTCCACTATCATATTTGGTCGAAAATAGTCGATTTCATGCATACCTATCGTTTTCAGTTATTTTCAATGGCAGAGGCAGTCAGATCTAGTCGTCGTTGCTAATCTAACCAAGTGGTCATTTTCGACTACCTGATTAGATTTTCAATGGCCATCGTCGCTAGTGGCGCTATCAATGATGATAGCCTTTTTTTTAAATTTGTTTATTTATATATATATTTTTTAAAAATTTTTATTTTAATATTATTTTATATATTTTAAATATTTTTATAAATTCAATGTAATTATTTATTATTTTTTAAATTCTTTTTTTTCAAAAATATAAAATGTCCTTTTAATCAATTAAGTTTAACAGTTGACTATTAAGTTTAACCATTGACTTTGGTCCATGGGTGGCTATTTGGTTTTTTAAAACTTTTTATGTGACATTTTGTTTTATAAGGAAACCTAGGGTGGGAAATAATCATTTGGCCACATGAAAAAAGTGAAGAATTTCTATAGTCCCACTCATACTCTAGAATTTAGGGGTAATTTTTATATGGTGTGTGAAGGATCTTGCATTGATCCTTGGTTTGATGTTGATTCTAATGTTTTATTTTTTAGATTGTAATAGAAGAAAACGTTTGTTGACTGTTTCTGAAAATTGTTAATGGCAGGCATGTTGTATGAAGACGAGAAGTAAACGGCGTTAACAGCAAGTTAATGATACGGTGCATTTTGGTGCAAGAGCAAAATAAAGGTTTAGGCTACATTTGGTATAGTGTTTCTCTTCTCTTTTCTCAGTAGCTGTTCGAGCAATAAATAAAGGTGAGGCAATAGCAGGTGCAGTTCACAAATAGGTGAGAATCTTCATCAAGTTTTTTTTCAGTTGTAATTGAATGGTTCTAATTACTGTATTAGCTGTATTTGTTAATTTCCAACTGTCAATTTCTTTTGTTTTTGTATATAAAACCTTAATGTGTTGATCTTAATAAGATTTTTTAAGCATATTCAGAAAATTCTTCTTCTGTATGTTTTTTAGTTTTCTTTAGTCTCTTCTCATGGTATCAGAGCTACTTGACTAACGTCAATGGATTTCACTTCAGATGTGTTAGGGCAGAGTGCTAGTGTTGATCAAATCGTGTCTACAGCTTTATCACAGTTTAGAAGTCTCTCAAGTTCGAGTTTACAGATAGTGAATCCAAGACTGACTGAAGAAAATTATCGGTATTGGAAAGTATAGGTACTGTTCACAGTTAGAGCACATGAGTTAGAAGGTCATTTGACAGGTCAGATATCTTGTCCACCACTGTTTCTTGATGTTAAAGATGATGTTGAATTATCTGTAGTAAAGAAGTTTAATCCTGAATATGTTAGATGGAAGAGGTTTGATAACTTGTTAATTAGCTGGTTGTTAGCATATATATCAGAGTGTATGTTTAGTCATGTTTTAAAGTGTGAGACAACAACTGAAGTATGGAGAACATTAGAGAATCATTTTGATACTGAATCCATAGTCAGAATAATGTACTTAAAGAATTGTCTACAAACCTTAAAGAAAGGAATGATGTCAATAGGTGAATATGTTAAAAAAAAATGAAAGAGTTAGCTGATGCTCTAGTAGCAAGTGGACAAAATATCAGCGAGGAAGAGTTGATCAATTATGTGGTAGATAAAGTAGGTCCTGATTTTGATCCTGTTGTAGTAGATATTACTTCAAAACTAGATTCTAGTACTGAATTTATAAACTTGACTGAAGCTAGGTTTGTTTTACAAAAGTATGAATAGAGGTTGAATAGAAATGTTATGATGAATTTAGATGTGCATGAAAGTATGGCTCATCTAGTGTCACAAACGGAGAAGCATTCTAGTAATAATGTGAGAGGTTGAGGAATTGGTGTGCAAGGAGGTTTTTCAAATCAAACTGTTGACAGATTACAAACTAGTGGATCAAGAGGAAGGGGACAAATGCTTAATAAGAGTAGGATTGTGTGTCAACTATGTAATAAAGCTGGTCATTTAGCTTTACAATGCTATCATAGGTTTGACATAACATCTTTAGGAAGAGGTCAGTCAAATCCAAGGCATAATGATATGATCTATGGCAGTAGTGGTATTAAGACTGAGAGTATAGAGAATAAGCTGAATCAGGAAACTAGTGGTTCATGGTGTCAATTTTAGGAGGTGAAAAAGTTTTTGAAGATTCTGGAACTATTGTAAATACCACAGCACATATTGTTGAAACTACTGAGTTGCTTATGCATGCTAATATTTCTGCAATGTCTTCTATAGCTACACCAGAAACAACAGCTGATCTACAGTGGTATATGAATTCTGGAGCTACTGATCATGTGGTGGATGATCTAAGCAAACTCAATTTAAGTAGCAAATATATTGGCAGTCAACATCTTCAGGTTGGCAGTGGTGAGTGTCTATTAATTTCTCATGTTGGTTCTGTTGATTTGTGCACTTTAGTTCCTAGAAAAGTGTTGTTTTTAAATAATGTGTTGTGTGTTCCTAGAATTACAAAAAATCTATTGAGTGTGGCTAAGTTGACAAGGGAGAATAATGTGGTGGTAGAGTTTCACCCACATTTTTGTTTAGTAAAAGATAGAACCACAAATGTTTTATTGCTTCAAGAAGTATTGAAAAATGGATTGTATCAGCTAAGTCCTATAGCTGGTAGGTTTGAATCTAGGTGTCAAATACTGGAGAAGGGTGAAATTTTAACACAGAATAATATGCTTCAGTTTGTGACAAATGATGCATTAGCTTGGCATAAGAGAATATGTCATCCATGTTTGAAAACTCTTAAAATCATTTCATGAAACACTTAGTTACCTTCACTGGATGTCTCAAAAGTACATTTCTGTTCTGATTGTCAATATGGAAAAAGTCATCAACAAACTTTTCCAAGTTCAATATCTAAGGCTCCCTTAGAGTTGTTACACAGTGATAGTTGGGGACCAGCACCTGTGTTATCACAAAAAGGTTATAGGTATTATCTTCATATTATTGATGATTACTCAAGGTTCACTTGGGTTTTTCCATTGAAGTCTAAAGGTCAAGTTAGATAGATTTTTGAGCAGTTTCAAAAATTGGTTAAAAGGCAATTTGAAAGGAAAATAAAGGTGATTCAAACAGACTGGGGAGGAGAATTTAAAAGTTTGCAGAAATATTTTCTGGATTTAGGGATTATTTTTAGACATCTTTGTCCTCATACCCATCAACAAAATGGGAGAGCTGAAAGAAAACACAGACATATGGTGGAATTGGGTTTAGTTTTGTTGGCACAATCATTTATGCCATTTTCTTATTGGTGGACAGCATTCCAAACAGCAGTCTTTCTTATAAATAGGCAGCCTTCATTTGTTCTGAATTTTGTTTCACCTTTTCAAAAGCTGTTTAATAAATCTCCAAACTAAAAAATGAAGAAGATTTTTGGATGTGCTTGTTATCCTTTTTTAAGGCCCTACAATCATTATAAGTTCAATTATCATACTTAGAAGTATGTGTTTTTAGGGTATAGCCTAAGTCACAAAGGCTATAAATGTTTTAATTCAGAAGGGAGAGTGTTTATTGCAACAAGTGTAATTTTTGATGAAACTTGTTTTCCTTTCAAAAACGATCCTAAGTTTGTGAAAAATTATCATTCTGAGTTACCACAGAGTATGGCTAGTTTGGAGTTTGTAAATAGTTGTTTTATCAAATGTTCAAATTCTGGTTCTAGTCCTCTTGAATCTCAGTCTTCACAGAACATGAAAAGTCTGTCAAAGTCCCAAGAATTCTCACAACATATCTTACCTGTTCCAGAAAAAAAAATCAAATACTCAAACACTTGTATCTGTTACTATTAATTCTCAAGCTGTCATTCCTCTAGAGTTACAGAATATTGTTGATAGTGAAGGAGATAAACAGAAATTGTTTGTGGAGTTTCAAAGTATTGAAGCAGTAGAGGAAAATAAACAAGAGGTACTTGAAGCTAATGAAGAAATAGAAACTGCTGTGATAAGAAAAGTATCAGATGTGGTTGAAAATGGTAAGCAAATAGAATATGAGGGAAATAACAAAGAAAGAGGATTAACTGTGTCTAGACATCCTATGATCACGAGATCAAAAACAGTGAGTCTAACTGCAAATAGAAAATATGCTGCAGTGAGTGTGGTAAGTGAACCTAGCAATGTAACTGAAGTAATCAATGATTCTGGTTGGTTTGAAGCAATGGCTAATAAATATGAAGCTTTAATGAAAAATAACACCTGGATTCTAATAACTGCTGAACAAGGAAAAGTAGTAGATCATAAATGGGTGTTTAGAAGGAAATTGAATCCTAATGGAACATTGCAAAAGCTTAAAACTAGACTGGTGGCAAAGGGGTTTCAATAGGTTCCAGGAGTTGATTTTTTTGAAACTCTTAACCTTGTAGTTAAGCATGTTACAGTGAGGGTTATGCTTACTTTAACTATTACATTTGGTTGGCAAGTTAGGCAAGTGGATGTGAATAATGCTTTCTTAAATGGTGAGTTGGAAGAAGAGGTGTACATGACATAACCTCAAGGGTTTGTGGATAAGGAAAAACCTCAACATGTATGTAAATTACTCAAAGCTCTTTATGGGTTAAAATAGGCTCCAAGAGCTTGGTATGATAGGTTAAAAAGAGCTTTTTTAAAAAGAAAGTTTGTTAACTCTGTTGTTGATTCCAATGTGTTGAGATTTTCTTCCCTTAAAATTCTCTTCCTTTCCTAGATTAGAGATTGTACAACTATGGTATATAATTATTATATATCTTTTATTACCTCGTTTAGAGCTAATTAGTCTCCTTATTTTCTTCCTTATTTACTTTCTAGTTTCTAGCTCAATTGTATTATAAATTCTCTTTGTATATGCTGGTTGTAAGCAATTGAGATAAATAAATAAAATCTTATTTTCTTACTTTCTCTTTCAAGTTGGTATTAGAGCCAACCCCTTTAAATCCTGAAACAAATAAAATGAGTAAAAAAGGTGTTGAATCATTTGGAATTAAATCAATTCCTGTAATTGTGCAATCTGAAGGTGTTTTTAATGCAGGAATAATTCTTGATGAATCAACCTATGATGTTTGGTCTCAACTAATGGAGATGCATATTGCTGAAAGAGAAAAACTCTCTTACATTCGTGGCAAGATGAAACAGCTAGTCGAATCCGACGATAGATATGAAAAATGGTATGCTGAAAATCAAAAGGTGAAACGATGGTTATTGATGTCCATGAAGCCTGAAATCATGAAAAGGTATTTACGTCTACCTGCTGCTTATAAGATATGGAATGCATTATCAAAAGCTTTTTATGATGGAAGTGATGAATTACAAGTATTTTCATTGAACCAAAAGACTTTTACAGCCAAACAAAATGGGAAGTCTCTCTCTAAATACTATAGAGAACTAGTTGAGATTTTTCAAGAATTAGACCATCGAGATAAGGTGGTCATGAAAGATCTTGATGATGTAACAGCTTATCAAAAGTCCATTGAACGATTACGAGTGCATATATTTCTCGCGGGCTTGGACAACGATTTTGAACAAGTTCGTGGGAAAATTTTACGTAAAAAACCAGTTCCAGGTTTGGAAGAATGTTGTTCATTAATTCGACAAAAAGCAGTACGTCGTATGACATTGAACGTGAAGATTGAAAATACTGAGGCTACAGTAATGATGACTCAAAATCAACCAAAGACTATCAAAGGTACTGAAAAATCTAAATACAAGTGTACACATTGCGATCAGACTGGACATACAAAGGAGTGTTGTTATGAACTTGTGGGATTTTCAGAATGGTGGGATCATAGTAGAGCGTCTCGAAGAAAGAATTTCAAGAATTCAGTCACTGCTGTTACTGGAACCAATGATAATACTATTAAAGAAGGTTCAGGGCTGATTACAACTACTGACACTTATGGTAAGGCCTTAAACGTTTCTGCACCTGTTTTTAATAATGCATGGATAATTGATTCTGGTGCTACTGATCATATGACGTTTGATTCAAGACAGGTTACCAATCTTAGAACATCTTCACAAAAAAATTTTTTACTGCTGATGGTAATGAATCCTCAATCATTGGGGAAGGTTCTTTATCACTCACTAATACTTTGAACATTGATTTTGTATTGGTTGTTCCATCTTTGGATTATAATCTCTTATCTGTTTCTCAAATAACCAAAGCATTATCTTGTATTGTAATTTTTTGGCCTGACCCTTGTGTTTTTAAGGGCATCCAAACAAAGTAGACGATTGGTTGTGGTGTTAGGCAAGGAAATTTATACTATTTGGACTTGGCATCGAAAAGTTCTAACAAGTTGCATGAAGTTTTGGTAGTGGAAGGGCTTAAAAAGAAGAATGAATCTGAAATTTGGCTCTGGCATCGAAGGTTGGGGTATCCATCTTTTAGCTATCTTAAAAGATTATTCCCTAGTTTGTTTGAACATGTTGATCTTTCTAGTTTCTTTTGTGATGTGTGTGAATTTGCAAAAAGTCATCGAACTTCATTTCCATTAAGATTAAATAAAAGTCCTTTTCCATTTATGGTTATTTACTCTGATGTGTGGGGTCCATCTAAAGTTCCAACCTTGAGTGGTTCCCGTTGGTTTATTACTTTTATTGATGATTGTACTCGGATGACTTGGTTATGGTTAATGAAGTCTAAAAGTGAAGTAAACTTGTTATTTCAGAAGTTTCATAAAATGGACAAAACTCAGTATAATAGACAGATTCAGGTTCTACGTAATGACAATAGAGGGGAATATCAAAATTTTGAACTTCAACAGTTTTTAGAACTACAAGGAATTGTTAACCAAACAACTTATACTAATACCCCTCAACAAAATGGAGTTTCAGAGTGGAAAAATCGTTATTTATTAGAAGTTGTTAGCTCCATTCTAATTTAAGTACATATGTCGGTGTCCTATTGGGGAGAAACTCTTATGTTTGCAGTTCACTCAATTAATTAAACCCCTTCAAGCTCTATTAACTTTCAAACACCATTTAAAGTGCTTACTGATGTTGTGGTTACTCCAACAGTTCCTAATTTACTTTCTCATGTTTTTGGGTGTGTCGTATTTGTCCATCTTCATAAACATCAACGAAGTAAGTTAGACCCTCGAGCTTTACACTTTGTTTTCTTAGGATATGCTATGTATCAAAAAGGCTACAAGTGTTATCATCCTCCAACACAACGAATGTTTGTAACAATGGATGTGGTTTTTCATGAAGATTCAATGTATTTTCCTGCAGATTCTGAATTTCAAGGGGAACATCAGAAAGAAATTCAGACTCTTGATTATCTTGATTATAGCAGTAATGTTGCTTTGGACCTTAATCTTGGTTATAGCAGTGATGTTGCTTTGGACCTTAATATGGATAAAGATTTGAAAGTTATTGAAACACAAAATTCAAGATCAACCATAACTGAAGAGATAATTGAATCACATAATACAAGTTATTCAACTGATGAGGTTGAATTTCCCGCTGATACATCACACCAATCGCCTGCCGAGGATGTTCCTATTCTTGAAGCTAAGTTACCCAGAAAATAACTATCAAATTGTGTCAATAGAAGTATTCCTAAGCCTACATATGAACCTGAACTCTCTAGTAAAGTTAAATATCCTCTGAGCCATTATGTGTCTAACTAAAATCTATCTGAATCAAATCAATCATTTGTGAATCAATTATCTACTGTATATATTCCTAATAGTGTGCAGGAAGCATTAGTTGATCCAAGATGGAAAGATACTATGAATGAAGAAATGAGCTCTTTGCAAAAGAATAAAACTTGGGATTTGGTTGATTGTCCAAATGGAAAGAAACCAGTGGGTTGTCGATGGATTTATACTGTGAAATATAAAGCAAATGACACTATTGAACGATTCAAAGCAAGACTGGTGGCAAAGGGATATACACAAGCCTATGGAATTGATTATACAGAGATGTTTGCACCTGTAGCTAAAATCAATACTGTTCGAGTATTATTGTCTTTAGCTGTAAACTTGGATTGGCCACTACAACAATTTGATGTCAAAAATGCCTTTCTACATGGAGAATTATCTGAAGAAGTTTATATGGAACTTCCCCCAGGATGTATGATACCAAAAAGTCATAGCAAAAAGGTGTGCAGACTGAAGAAATCATTATATGGGCTGAAACAATCTCCAAGAGCATGGTTTGAAAGATTCACAAAGTTTATGAAAGCATTTGGATACCATCAATGCAACTCAAACCACACTTTATTTTTAAAGAAACGACAGGGTAAGATCACTGCCCTTATTGTATATGTGGATGACTTGATGGTTACAGGAAATGATACAGAAGAAAGAAAGGCACTATAGGAATACTTGTCAAAAGAATTTGAAATAAAAGACCTTGGTTCCCTGAAATATTTTCTTGGAATTGAAGTTTCTAGATCTAAGACAGGTATTTTCTTATCTCAGAGAAAATATGCATTAGATATATTACAGGAAACTGGTATGTCAGCATGTCAACCAGTTAATTCTCCTGTAGAAGAAGGCTTGAAGTTATGTATTGAAGCTGATCAAGTGCCAACTGATAAAGGAAGATATCAGAGACTTGTAGGAAGATTGATGTACTTAGCATAGGCAAGACTAGATGTTGCCTATGCCTTGAGTGTCGTAAGTCAATATATGCACAATCCTGGTGAACAGCATATGAATGTTGTCATGCGTATTTTGAGATATATAAAATCTGCTCCTGAAAAAGGAATATTATTCACCAAAACTACGAACTATCAAGACATCATGGTGTATACAGATGCTGATTAGGTAAGAGCAATAGATGATAGGAGATCGACTTCAGGTTACTTTATATTTGTGGGAGATAATCTAGTTACTTGGAGGAGTAAAAAACAAAATGTTGTTGCTCGCTCAAATGCAGAAGCTGAATTTAAGGGTATGGCACTTGGACTTTGCGAAGCTCCTTGTAGCGACCCCCGCCCCAGGTCACTGTGTGCTGCGGAAAATACTGTAGATAATAATAAAATATACCTGAGACAGGGACCTCTATAGTAAGAAAAGCTGCTGCTGCTGCTGAAATAAAAATTTTCTTTATAAAAAGAAACTGTAAATATAATTCAGTATTAAAAATATACTGAAAAGTAAGCATGAAACCCATACTACTCATGTATAAAAATATACTAGTCATACAGTGTATACGAGCATAGAATACACACATATATATACATGAGAAATAAAAGCATGCGAGCCAACATGTTATCTGCTGCTACCGAGCCATATCCCCAAAATCTCGTAGTTGTCTCGCTCCAACTCAGCCGTTCGAATCACTGACCTGCAAAAGGAAACAGGGAAGGGAGTGAGTGACAAAGTCACTCAGCAAGCGTTTCCAAACTCAAACACTCGCAGGTCAAAACTAACTGACTACGTGACTCGTCACGTAGGGAATTCTGTTGTACTGTTTTCTTATTTTTGATTCTCTTGATATACCGAAGTATATCCATTTTCTGAATTATTCTTACTAAATTCTGTTCTGTTATTGCTCAGTTACTGTTCTGTTTCTCATGAGATGTTGTACATGACGTGAAATGTATATGCTGATGTCATGTATACTGAAAAGCTATAAAACTTGCCCGTAGGCCTGTTTTTTTGAAAAAAAACTGTCTTTTCTGATAATAAAATATGTGATTCGAAGATCCTGAATATATACATATAGTATAGGCTGAAATCTATATCAAAAAGTACTGAAATATTTGAAAATATCTGCTGTGCTGGCCAGACTGATGAATACAGGGATTCAGCACCCTGACCGTGTGAGTTCAAAAGCCTACTGAATCTACTGATGCACAACCAGCACTCTCTCTAACGAGCTTGGTCAGTGACCATGTCCTCTCTAACGGACGCTGGTTTCCCTCTCTAGCGGATGTACGAACTCACAGGTGCCCCCTCGTATCCACCTCTATCTGATATATGAAAAATCATATATGTACATCTAAAAATCATGCTGTTGGATCCTTGGATCCAGTCTAAAAATATCTGATATGGCATGTCGTGCTCAATGCTGATAATCATGCATGATATGCTGTTTTATCATCTTATTTTTGAGTTATGTGTGCTTAGAAATAACTTAGAGTGGCTTAAGTTCTCTTTTAATTTCATTTTCTACTCTTTCTTAGGTGCACGGGCGTGTGTTTCTGTATGCATGGGCGTGCGTCAAGGCACACGGGACCGTGTGCCTGCCGTGTCCCTGGGCGTATTAGCTTCTGAAATAATTTAGGAAATTTTGGCTGAACACACGGGCGTGTGGTACAACACACGCGCGTGCATAGCTAGGCACACAAGCGTGTATTGCACTGCACGGGCGTGTGGCTGCCTTCTCAAGCTTCTCGTGTCTTGCATACACGGGCGTGTGGAATTGGGGGAAGACATACGGGCGTGTGTACTCGGGCACACGGGTGTGTGTCTAGGTTTTCACACCCACACGGGCAACATGCAAGGTCGTGTCTCATGCAGAATTGAGGCCACACGGTCGTGCATCCAAGGCGCACGGGCGTGTGCTCAACCCAGATTCTGCAGATCGCGTCTGGAAACCCAAAAATTCCCACACCAACACTTCCACACTTCAATCAACACACATACAAGCTCAATACTGCTACTAGCATGCCAATAATCATCATATTATCATCTCAAACAAGCCATACATCATCAATCAAGCATATAACTCATGTATATAAATATATACGCATATAAACATGGAAATGGCCACTTAATCATCAAATCATGCATCAACTCAAGCTCAAGCATGCTGAATACATCTCAAACACGCACAAATAAAGTTCCCCATAACTGAAAACAGCAAACATGTTCTGAAAACAGTGAAAGAGGTAAGGAAAACACTTACCTCGCGCCATGGAAGCTTGACCTCTCTCTCTCGAAGCTTCTGGATCTCTAGTCTGGAGATGAGCTACTGGGGGATCTCTCTCTGGAAGTCTAGGGTTCACTGGATCTGAGGGAAAAAGAAGAAAATGAAGGAAATAAGCTGGGAGCTGGAAAACTGCGCACAACTGAAATGAGAAACTTATTTATCTGGCTGAGGCAAGACACACGGTCGTGTGTCCTAGGCACACAATCGTGTGTGCGGTGGAAAATAGCCATTTCCACCCACCCTTGCGCATAAACCAAAACTAAGCCCCAAAGGACTTCTAAATGACTCTTCTACCCCCTGAACTCTCCTAAAATGACAGTTCTACCCTTGGGCCATTACACTCCTTCTACAAGAGTTGGGTTATTCGACTAAGCGATCAATTTAATTGTACTGCGATAATAGATCTGCATGTGACATTGCCCATAATTTAGTCCAACATGACCGAACAAAACATGTTGAGGTGGATAGATTTTTTATCAAAGAGAAGTTAGAAGAGAAAACTTTGGAGATGCCAAAGATTCAATCTGAAGATCAATTGGCCGATATTCTGACTAAGGCGGTTTCAAGTCAAATATTGTCAAAGTGTCTTGACAAGTTGGGCATGTATGATATCTATGCACCAATTTGAAGGGGAGTGTTGAGATTTTCTTCCCTTAAAATTTTATTCCATTCCTAGATTAGAGATTGTATAACGATTGTATATAATTATTATATATATTTTATTACCTAGTTTAGAGCTAATTAGTCTCCTTATTTTCTTCTTTATTTACTTTTAGTTTCTAGCTCAATTGTATTATAAATTCTCTTTGTATATACTGGTTATAAGCAATTGAGATAAATAAAAAAAAATCTTATTTTCTTTCTTTCTCTTTCAAGTCCAAGTTGTATTAGTATAAAAAGTCTCATGTTAGTCTTGTATTTTGTAGATTGAAAGATATTAAAATTGAAGCATTTTCTTTACAAATTTCTCTCTGGTAAAATTTTGTCTCCAAATGGCGTGATATAAAAAAAAAAAAAGAAAAATAAAATAGAAAGCATCTTATTATATATTACCTTGAGCTGGATTCGCCAACATTGAAATTTTTAATGTTCAATGCCGGTAGCCCGAATGGTGGACCCCAGCGAATTCCACACTTCTTCACTCGGCAAGAATCTTCGGTTTCAGTATTTAAATTCTCAACATAAAATCGGATGGTCATCCCACTATATTTGTAGGGTCGGATGAGCGAAACAAAGGACGCAAAATGGAGATCATATCCCAGGAATACGTGATCTGAGTCCACGTAGTCGGGTCCAGTATCACGCTCCCATCCCTTCAATGTTCCATGGAACCCATCCACTGTACCATCTTCTCTTGTAAGCAAGCACTCAAACCCAACCGCCAAACCCTGGCCTTCATTATGATAGTTTAGAAACTCCACAACAACACAGACAATAAAATGAGTCAACTTCCCAAACCCACGATATCGCTCCAGAGTTATAAAAGACCCTACCCCTTCAATGCGAAACCACGATGGAATTTCACTTCCACAGAAACAGATGCAAACACGAGTATTACTTTGAAAGCATTCCTGTACAAAAATAAGAAATAAAAACTGATTTCAACCGCCTATGATAGGGTAAAACTTTAACGTATTTCATTTACAAAATTCTTTTTCTGAAAATGATAATGAACGTCATATGTAATAAGGAAGATTCTCAACCATACATACCATTATAAAATCATAGAAGTTACAAATGTCATCTTCCTTCACTTCCAAACAATTGCTGAAGTTAATTCTTATGCTTCGAAGAAAATCGTTGTCCAAGTCAGGGAACCAACATAATGTTCTTCTCAATGTTATGCAATTGTTTGCATCTATATTTTTTAAATTACCTGGAAGCTTTGGTATGGATTGAAGCCTCTCGCAATAGCTTAGGTCAAGATTAGACAAGTTACATAGGTTTATAATGCTTTCTGGAATGATCTTAAAAAGGTTCCTACCAAGACGTAAGGTTCTTAGTGTGGTTAGCCGACCTAGATTGTTCGGCAACTCCTCAATACCACAGCTGGTTAGATCTAGTTCTTCTAGACAACGTAAATTTAGAATGGATGTTGGAACTTTTCTTGTAGTGACCCTCTCTGCTTTAAGCACCCTCAAAGCTTCTAAGTTTCCCAAGTTATCAGGCAACCCATGAAGTTTTGAACACCCTGAGAGATCGAGATATTCAAGAGATTTTAACTCGCAGATATCTATCGGAAGCCTCTTCAGCTTAGAGCAGTGTTTCAGATTCAATATAACTAGTCTAGATAAATTCTCTATAGACGCCGACAACTCCTCCATTGCAGTTTTATCTAAATATAACTCTTTCATATTCCAGATGATCTGTGGAAACTTCTTAAGATTTGAGCAGCTAGAAAAGATAACTTTTTTGAGAGATTCTAGACGAATGCCTGTGGGTTCCAGCAAGACTTTTACACTGCCTTTGATTCAAGACACGAAGCTTATAATTGAGGCCAGAAGTGGATGAGACAATCTCACACAAACTTGTACAACCTTCTAGAATCAAATTCTCGAGATTTGGGGCCAATGAGAGATCTAGGACTTTTAGATGTTTAGAGTAGCTTAGGTTAACATGGTTCAAACAATCAAGCTGTAAATAGGAAAAAAATAATCAGTAATGATGTCAATATCTTTAATATTTAGAATTTAAGAGAAAGGTGATATCTTGTTATCCCAAAAAGTATCATAGGATAAATATTGTTGCTCCTTACCTGGACTCCAGGCCAAAGTTGTTCAATATTGCTATGAGGCATGTCAAGGGCGACCAGGTTCTTGGTCAAAAAGTTCGACTGCAATGATTTCAATGGACATCCATGCCAACACAAGTATCGTAGCTTAGTCCGAACATAACCAAGCTCTTGGGAAACATGCACCTTATTGATACCATTCACTTCATTGTGCGCATTATGTAGTTTAAAGAATCTAAGTTGATCCATTGTTGCTAAAGCACTAGGTTCCAAGGATACGCTCTTTTCTTGTTTAGACATGTCTAAACATATGCCTTCAACTGCATTAGAAACCTGATACCAAGAAAAGATGATAATTAGCTTGCAATAAACTATTTAAGAGTTCATTGACAAAGATAATATATATTTTTTCAAGTTTCTTCTAAAACGATTTCTCACAAGTGAAATTTAAAAATGTTTCATAAAAAAAAAAATAGTAATAATAGTATCATAATTTATGTAGTGTATTTGAAACTTGCCTTATTGTCTTCCAATACCTTACAGACATCTTTATGATACCATAAACGACTACGTCTACCAGGGTCTTTTGTAGATTCTTGTCGGACAATTTCCCAACCCATTTCTTGAAGCAAATCATGCATTGTTATCTTCTTATCTTTTGTCATACTTATGAGACACTTATCAATGAGAATATCTAGTTCCATTTTAGTGTTGTAGTCACAAGCATCCAAGAAGTCAACCACAAAAGCTTTAGCCTCCCATTTAAGGAAACATGCAATATCTAGAAATATATTTTGCTGTTCATCGTTTAGATCATCATAACTTATTTTTAATACCTTGTGAATGTCCTCATGAGGAATTATTTCAAATTTTTTTAATGCACTTTCCCAAAAATCTTCTGACCTGTTAAATAAGAGACGACCTAACACTTTAAGAGCTAAAGGAACACCTCTAGTATAGTTAACTACCCTCTTTGACAAGTCCTCATAGCCTATGTTGGGATGATTTTGTTGAAAAGCATGCAAACAAAAAAGTTGAAGAGCTTCACTGTAATCTAGCCCCTTTATCTCGCATATATTTGCAGCATCAACTCCACAATTTTGAAGCACATGATGGTCTGTTGTTGTTATAATAACTCGACTTCCTGACCCTAAATTATCAATATGTCCAATTAAAGCTTCTACTTGTTCTAAAGTAGTCACATCATCTAAAACAATAAGAACATTTGTACGACCAATCCCTCTTTTTGTGAAGCCGATACCAATCCTTCTTTCTGTGGAGCGGATAGGACTCTTTAATATTATAGCAAGTTTTAGCCTCATCGGAGCTAATCCATCAGGTCTTGTTGATTCTTCCCTAATATTTCTAGCAAAGTATGAGTCTTCAAACTGATGGCTTATTTTGTTGAATACACTCTCTGCAATAGTTGTCTTTCCTATACCACGCATTCCCCAAAGTCCTACAATGTGAACATTGGGCAACCCAGTTTGCAACAGAGACTCAATTTTGCCAATGATTAATTCTAATCCAACCAATTTCTTGTCATTATTACTCGGGCAGATGAAATTTAAGACCTTGAAAACATCTTCAGTAACTTTCTTTGCAATATCATAATTTTTCCTAACAAAAATTAACAAAGAATTTGTTAAAAAAGTAATAAATAATCAAGAAATGAAAAAAATTCCAAAAATAACTGATTTTAATGAAGCGAACCTATGCAACATTATTAAAAGAACTAGAGAATTTTCATAAATCTATATCTATCTAGTGAAATATGTATGGAATCTCCCCTAAACTACATGATATATAATTAATGTGAAGGTTATAATCAGCTAAAACTGCAGGAGTAGTAAATTAAAGGGTAGAGAATTACGATTTCGTATGTGTTGTCTGGCCAGATACGTTTGCTGCGTCTGCCAAAGCATTCTTCCATGTCTGAACCTTATCTCTAAATTGTTCTTCTGTCATTTGTAGCCTCTTTAGTTTCTCCCCATCAAAACTTTTTACGAGGCTGGCAAATCCATCTCCAAAAGTTCCAGTTTGATTCCTTACTTCTGATGGATCTATGCGATAGAAAACTGGTATTATTACCTGTTTTCTCGTTTTCTTGCACTCCATGATCTTCACAAGTTCTTCAAGACACCATCTTGAAGATGCATAGCCTTCCGAGAAAATAATAACTGAAATCATTGATTCTTCAATTGCAGTCACAAGAGATGACGAAATCTCCTCTCCTCTGTTAAGTTCATCATCAATGAAAACTTTTACATCTTCCCGCTCCAAAGTTCCGTGTAAAGTGCTGGTAAACGTGGTCCGGGTGTCCTTGCCATAGAAACTGAGAAAAACATCATACTTCCTCAAATCAGCAGCCGTGGAAGAAGAAGCCATCGCACTTCATAGACTTTCAAGACTAAAAAACCACCATCTCAAAAAACAATACGAAAAGTTTTACCATAGTAGCGTGATGACTGCTTTCTATACCAGTCAGCTGTTGCCTAGAACCATCTACCAGTCAGCTATTGCCTAGAACCATCCGCAAACCCAATATTTTTTGAAATAACAAATTTTTATATATTAAATTTAAAAAAATTAAAATTAAAATTTTATCTATTTATTAAAATTTTTATTAAATTTTTTATAAAATTATTGAAAAAATCAAAATACTTTCAAATCAAATAATATTATATTTTTAAAATTTTATTACATATTTTTTTATTAATTCCTATCAATTATAACTAAAAATAATAAAAAATTTATTAGTATACATGTAAATAATAAATAATTATATATTTAGGTTAAATCATAATTTTCTCTTAAATTTTAGGAGCTTTAAAATTTAAAAATATTTAGGGTATTTTTGAAATTTAAAAAAAGTTGAGGTGTTTTTTAAAAATTTAAAAT
>JAJEJH010000553.1:151464-177223 GCA_026122585.1 Anacardium occidentale
TTAAAATATATTATTATTCTGTGTTAATTAATATTTAATATAATTTATTTTGTATTATTTTATCGATTTTAGGAATAAAAAAATTTTGAAACTAAGTACATCCATATTTTTTTTTATTATTATTTGAATTTTCTAATCATAAATTATTCTTTTTATGTTCAAAATATAACTTAAAAAATATTCAATAATATTTAAATTCTCTTGCCCATGACTTGACGGCATCAAAACTAATAATAATTAAATTAAATTGGTATTTAATTACATCAGAGGAAGATTCTGAATATGCCATTGTCTGCGTGTCAATGAGCCTCCCAATTACTTAAAAGACATCCTTAAACGATAAAGAATGTCAAGCACGTACCTTGTTTTTTTTAATGAATAGATTAAAATATCTTCTATATAAATAAATAATATTAATAATATTAAAATAAAATTAATATTAAATAATAATATATTTTTAATAATTTAATAAATATTTTTAAAATGATTACAGTTATCGATAGTGTTATTGACAATAATGATCATCATTAATAAAATCAGGTGATCGAAAATAACTATCTAGTTTTATTAATGATTTGATTTAACCGTCTCAATGACAGAGATTATCAGATTTAATTGTTAAAAATTTGACAGAGACAGTCAGATCTAACCGTCTCTACCACTGTAAAAGGCTAGAAACGAGCGATATGCACAATACTAACTGTTTTCGATCATTTTTTATGATAGAGACAGTCAGATCTAATCGTCTCTACCAGATACCAGATCTGACTATTAAGACGTCTCTACTATTGAAGTGTTCAAATTCAATCATCAATAGAATTACGTGGTTTTTTCTGATCACCTAATAATTTAATGATGATTATTATCGTTAATGATGTTTTTGATAATAATGATTGGTTTCTAATTTTTATTAATTTATTATCATTATTATTTTTTAAATTTTTATTTAAAAAATAAAAATTTTTCTTTAATTTTTTTCAAGGGGTGAATAATTAGGTTTTTAAGACGTTTGGTTTTACTTCAAACTTGTTTAAAACTCCAACTCTAAGTACAAAGTCCACGGCCGCAGCAGCGACAAAAGCAAGGAATCATTCGCATTTTGGCACACTATGACATGCGGATCCTAGAAGTACAAAAATAAATAAAGGCCAAACGACTATTTTCCACCATAGTTGGAGCGGGTATAAGTCTCACCCTCCAAGTTTCAAAAACTCATCTCCCATATCTGAAAATATTTTTTATAATTTTTATACTCAAATGATTAAAATATTCTTTTAAAAAATAAATATTTATAATAACATTATAAAATAATTTTTAAATATTAATAATTTAAAAAAATTAAAAAATATATTAAAAAATTTTGAAAAATTTAAAAACTTTGAAGCAGCCACAACAACCAATGCTACGGTGGTGCCTGCCGTTGAAGAGGCCAGGTCGCCATTTTTGACTACCTGGTTTAAGGGGAGGCTAGATCTGACCGCCTCAGTTTTGGAGGAGGCGACCAGATCTGGCTGTCTCTGCTAAAAATAAAGGTCGAAAACAGTCGTTGGGACCAAGGCTGGCCATTTCCGATAGCTTCTTCTGACGAGGTGGCCAGATTTGGCCGCCTCCGCCAAAACTGAGGCGACCATATTTGACTGTCTCCACCAAACAGGGAGGCCAAATCTAACATCTTTTAAAACCAAGTAGTTGAAAACGGCCACCTGACTCCTTCAACGGCTGCCACTATCGCGGCACTAGCAACAATAGCTGTTTTAAATTTTTAAAAATTTTTTAATATATATTTTTTATAAAATTTTAATTCTAAAATGACAATATTACCCCTAAAGTTTTACTGTTTTCTATTTTATTTAATATTAAATTGTTTCCATAGGTGAAAAATTGAGCTTTTGAAACTTGGAGGGTAGGACCTGTCCCGGCCTCAAACTATGGGTGGGAAATTGTCGTTTGGCCATAAATAAAGCTCCTTGCTCCGTGTTGGTTGGTTTCTTTTAGTTGTGTACGAAAAATCACTCTTTGTTGTTTCTCATCAGAGTTTTATTTGTTTTGGTGTTACTTCCTTAGTTTTCTCAGCCAAAGCTGAGAATTCCCACTTTGTTTCTCCAATAAAATTGAACAACATTCATCTATTTAATAATATCAAATCATTTTGCATCTCTTCTCATTCTCCTTCAACATGGGTTCTTCTCAGAACTTGCTTTCCGTTCTGGTCTCCGTGTTTTTCACTGTTGCCGCAGCTTGCTCTAGTGGACAGTGCCGGGTTTGTTCCTTCATTTCTTCTTCAGCTTCAAAGACATTATTGTTCCTTTTTTTGCTTACAAATCAGCTTGGTTCTTATATGTAGTTACTGGATACTTGCTCATCGGATGCAGATTGCCAAGCTGGGCTCTACTGCTTCTCTTGCCCGTTCGGATTTTCGGGTTCAAGATGTGTGAGATCAACCGTTACAGACCCGTTCAAACTCCTGGTATGAAATATTTCTCTGTGTCTATTGAATTGGGGCAGTAATTGAGGGGATGATTAGATCATGTGAATGGTACGAAAGATGAGGTGGGGTTTGGGTGGTTTCCAGGAAGCTTCCGGGAAGTTCACAACTCACAACCAAAAGCAGTTCACCTAGGGCTGGACTCATCCGAGCCAAACCTGAGTCCAGCTTGAACTCAGAATCAAAGGCATAATGTTTAGATTCAGTTTAGGTTTTTTCGAGCTGGCAAGTATTTATTAAGGGTTGTTAGATGGCATATTACCTACATTATCGAAGGGATAAATAGTTGAATAAACGTGTAAAATATACTGTCAAAGTAAAGCTTCAATTCAAATTTGATCCATATACATAGGCTTTGTTGTTGTTTCACTTCCCAATGAGTAGACGGATGATAGGTGCAATGCACTTTAGTCCATACACAGTTTGGACCTGCCTCATGGGCAATTTTAGGATTTCCTTTTGGAATAATAGCCTTAGTAGTGTTTTTAAGAAATAAACAAGGATTCTTAAAGATAAGAGTTCTAATATATAAACAGATTAACATATACATTCGTAATAATGAAAGAAGTGTTAAAATATTAAAATCATATTAATTTTGTTGGACCTAATTCTGTTTTATGTAAACCAAGATAAATTGTGTTTTCTTACTCTTTATTATTGCGTGTTTGTTTTATTGATTTTTTCACTAGTTGTATATTCACAAAACACATCTTAAAGCAATTTATATTTGTTTTTTTATGCACCAATTGATGAAAAAGGAAATTGAGAGAAAATTTTGTTTTTGTGCTTTTTTCTTTTGTAAATAGAATAATTCTCTTCCTCTCAATAAGTATGCATTCTTAACTACCCACAATTCTTATGCCATTGATGGAGAGCCGTCTCACACTGGAGTTCCTCGAATCACCGTGACAAATCAAGAAGACAATGTCACTCAACAGCTAAATGTATGATTTCTCTTTCACACATTATTCTTAATCTAAAATTTTAATACAGTCTTCTGCTTAACAAGAAATTGAGTTTTAATATCAGACTGAACATATGTTTTACCATGCAGAATGGAGTTCGGGCCCTGATGTTAGACACATATGATTTTAATGGAGACGTCTGGTTGTGTCACTCATTTGGAGGAAAATGTTATGACTATACTGCATTTGTACGTCAATTAACTGCTTCCCAACTTTTTGTAATTGTTCAAATTCCTATCTAAATTTTTCTTTTTTAGAATAATAACATTTAGAATTGTCTATAACTTTTTGATTGAAGAGACTGAATTTTGTTGTTTTATCGAAAGAAGCGAATTATCAAATTTTCCTATTTAAGAAACTCAATTTTCAGATATTTTGGTTGAAGAGCTCAACTTTCATTATTTCTCATTGAAGATACAAATATAATTAGAATTGTTTTGTTTTGTTTTAGAAATAGGATGATTAATTTAATATCTTTAAGAAGAATAGTGAAAGTTTAATTTTTATTATAGAAAAATATGAAAATTGGATAATGTAAAAAAATAAAATGAGGTTATTTAATAGAAAAAAATATGATAGATTGATACCTTTTAAGTGTTGTTGTTTGGTAAAACATTGACAGGAGCCAGCCATAGACACATTGAACGAGATTGAAGCATTCATGTCAGCCAACCCTGGAGAAATCGTCACACTGATACTGGAAGATTATGTTCAAGCTCCAAACGGATTAACAAAAGTCTTCACCGCTGCTGGGTTGATGAAATACTGGTTTCCAGTATCGAAAATGCCCAAAAATGGAGCAGATTGGCCTCTGGTCAGTGACATGATTGCTAGCAACCAGAGACTGCTCGTATTCACTTCAAATAAATCAAAAGAACAGAACGAAGGCATCGCATACCAGTGGACCTACATGGTTGAAAATCAGTGTAGGAGACTTTCAAACCAAGAACATTTTCTTGTTTTTTGACTATGCTAGTTTTCACAGAAGTATGTTCTGTAATTTGCAGATGGAAATGGTGGAATGAAAAATGGGAGCTGTCCAAACAGAGCAGAATCTTCTTCACTTAATGACACGACCAAATCTTTGGTATTAGTAAATTACTTCATGAGTGTTCCAGTGAAGCCAACCACTTGTATGACAAACTCAGGGGACCTTATTAATATGCTTCACACTTGTTATGGCGCGGCTGGAAACCGATGGGCTAATTTTGTAGCTGTTGATTACTACAAGGTATCAAATCCTAAAATACATGTTATTGAGTCATTTACACCACAAAGTTTGCTCGAGGGAAAAGTTTTCCCTCACACTTTATATTTTGGCCCATTTCCCAATGTGGGACAATCCAACTCCTCTCAAGGAATCATCCAAAAATTGCAACCTTTAACCCATTTCCCTACGTAGGATAAGCCAACTCACAACCAATCATTCGAAAAATCAATAGAATATTGGTTGGATTTCTTATTAACCATTTTTCTATGAACTTTTATATAATCGATTTTTAATACCTTAATTAGGTTATTATTAAGTTTTTTTCACTCAAAAGCTAGTTTAATGGACGAGATTTTCTCTTAAACTTTATAAATTAATCATAACAATTAGCGAGTGGTGGATATGAACGAAGCTAATTTGAGCTTAACTGTCAACTCTGCTCAATCAAAGCTCAAATGCCTTAAGTTTAATCGACTTTGAGCTCTAGTCTAAGGGATTTTGTATTATTGGATTTGAGCTTAGGGGTTGTTTGACTCATGAGCCTAGAAGAGTTTGATTTGAACAAATTCAAACAATATTATTTTGATCAATACATATTAAAGTAATGTCATTTTAACCAATTTTGGTTTGGTTATAGTATTAAAAGCTCAATTTTTTAATACTATAGCCAAATTTGAACTGGTTTGAGAGGATCAATGCGATCCAAACTCGAGTTGGCATAACCTCAAGTTCGACTTGAATCAAATCCCAATTGATGTTAGCCAAGCCATCTCAGGGAACGTGAATGAATGCATTTCAACAACATTCATTAGACGAACTTATTTTTCTGTGCAGAGAAGTGAAGGGGGAGGATCATTTCAGGCTACCGATACTTTAAATGGGGAACTGTTGTGTGGTTGTGATGATATCCATGCATGTATGGTGAGGTTTAAAACTTTCCCACCCCTACTGAGAAAAATTTTCCTATTTGTAGAAATTTCTAATCCTTTTGTATTCTTATTTTGCTTCTTGCAGCCAGGCTCAACTTCAAGAGCATGCACTCCTTCATAGAAAGCATAACTGAATCAAGAACATTCAGATTCTAGAGGTCCTTTACAATAAGGTATTTACCAATATATTTATGAGATCAAGTGCAAAAATAATGTAAATATTATGATTTGAAAAAATATATTAAGTGCATATTTAGAATTTGATTGACTAGTTCTTGTTCTTGGCACTTAGAGAGCCAACAAGTTTTTCCATTTGTAAACATTCAAAAATTAGCTAGATTTTTTTATGTCTGTAAGATATGAAGTAGTCTTTAAAGTGGACGACGATGTGATTGAAGAATTATAAAATTAAAACCTTTAGAGATGTTATATATTAGGGTACACAAACCGATTGTGGCTAAACTCAGGGTAGATAAAGTTAGATTCGATCTGAATTATTTGAGTTTGGATTCAATAAATTAAGTTGATCAAAGATTGAACTTATTTTCATAAACGAATAAATTTGAACTAACTTAGATCGAATTTAAAGTTAAATTATTATTTTGTTGATTTTTTTTTTTTTGTTTAATTTGAATTATGTCAAATTAGTTTTTGTTCTAACTCAACTTTTATTGAGGAGAATTTTATTTTAAACAAAACTGATAAACAAAAACAAATAAAACTTTATTAGGTATGCGATACTTCTGGATAAGTTTCACATCAATATAAACATCCAAAAATGTTGGGCTGGTAAGCTTTGTATTTATGTAATTATCAAGCCCATTAGCAGCCTGCCAGTTAATATAATGGGCTAGACTAAGCCCATAAGTGTGTGCAAATATTTTTTTTGGTTAAGTAAATGAGTGCATATCTTCTATTTTCCAAAGAAGTAGGTCACCATTTTTAATTAATTTTATAATGAAAAATTGCAAAATATAAAATTTCATTATATTGTTAGGATATCTGTAAGATTTTTTTCCTTTATTTAATTTTTTTTTTTAGGGAATAACGATAGTAAGGGGTATGTAATATAAGTAAAAGGATCTGAAATACTAACCTTTTTAAATATAAAAAAAAAATAAAAATTCCATTTCTATAATATATGAGATAAATTTAAAATATAATTTTAACATTTTCGGAAATGGGTGTCTTAATATAGGCAGTTTAGCATGAAAAGTAAAATATTCAATATAAAATCTTAGTCTATTTAAAATTTTTATCACAATTTTAGGTTTCAAATTCTGTCAAAGCCACTCAACCAATCGACCGACAACTTTGTACGGCTTAACCGGTTGTAGTAGGGCAGGCTGATGACTTTCTTCTTTGTCCATTTCAATCATTCAAATAAGTGCTTCCTTTAGTGGGATTTTTTACGAAGATGTATAAATTCTACACAAACAAAATAATCTGAATGATTGCCTCCCGGAGGTGGCTTGGATGGCAATCCGAATGACCCCCATGCGGAGTTGAATAATTGAACATAGATTCTGAGTCTTTGCATTGATCGATTAACCCTAAAAAGTTGAATCAATTTAACAAAGATTTGCCGGTGTGACTTTTGTGATTTTTTGAATGAGAAGTTTGACTTCACGGCACAACAAAAACAAAATGAGTACAATCAGAAGTCAAAGACCAGCAGGATCTTCAAATCTGAAGATTAGAAAATATAAAAAAAGTTACAGCATTCATGTGACAGATGAAGAAAAGTTGAAGAACCCTTTTCTCCTTCATCCTGCTATAATTGACCAACAAATTCGTCCAGTACCCCTGAAGGTTAACTTCGGTTAGATTTTGTTTCCAAGTGTCTTTTCATATAATATACCATACTTCCCATGACAAATCATTCACTTAATGATTCTAAAAGATTGAATTAAACCAGGGAATTAGATACAAATATGGGTGTGGAGCATGTGACTGACTAGGTTAGGAGGCACCCAACACATGCAAAGAGATCTTAAAATGATATTAAACACTATATATATATGTAATAAATATTTGTAATCATACATACATACATACATACATACATATGTATCAGATCTGCATGTTTAACCTAATATCATCATCAATGGCAGGCTTCGATGATGGCCCTTGGGTACAAGAATAATGGTGTTCATGTTTTTGGTCTGTAATGTTTACACGTTCTCATTTTTTTATTATTTTTTTTCTATTATTTGTGGCTCTGGTGTATTAATGGATATCGTTATCCAAGTGCATGAAGAAAAGAAAAGAAAACGAAAGAAAAAGAAGGATGCGTGGTGTGAGAAAAGTGTCAG
Source organism: Anacardium occidentale (assembly GCA_026122585.1). Classification (NCBI taxonomy): domain Eukaryota; kingdom Viridiplantae; phylum Streptophyta; class Magnoliopsida; order Sapindales; family Anacardiaceae; genus Anacardium; species Anacardium occidentale. Next base: position 159,369 of record JAJEJH010000553.1, read on the forward strand.
GTGCTTGTCAATTTTCCCCGTATAGAGATGGAAGCAAAGGAGGAAGAAGAGAAAACGATATTGGCATGATGGATTAACGTGCAAAAGGGGATTGCCTCAAAACTGTAACAGAGGTTTCAATTTCAAATCAGCCTTTGATGACACTATTTATTCACTTGAACAAGCTTAAACTTCAACCAAAAATTATGTTTCTTAAGCCGGTTCTAAACTCACTTTAATTGGAATCAAATTTACCTCTAATTAAAAAAGCAAATTGCGACGGGGACCTTTTAACACATGGGGTGGGACTCTTCTTCTTCCTCCTCCTTGTGCGGTGGAGCCTTCTTATAAAGCTTCTAAGAATCTTTCACCATACCTTCTTTCGAAATGTCTATTTTTCGAAGGATTAAATTTCTGGTCTCTAACCAGTTTTTCGAATTTTTATTTTATTTTATTTTTTTTTTACGTTTTTGCATTCGAATCCATCCAGATTCAACATACTTGTCGTTGGTACAAGCTTCCCCTTTCCCACTCTGATTACTATCATTAAGGTCTTAATCAATTAATTAGCAAATTTAATTCATTAAGTTATCTTCTTTCCACTGGGTGCATGTGGTGTTAAGAAAAGCCATAAATGGGGAGATTACATTGAATTGAATTCCAAAGGAATAAGTGACGTGTGAAATTGATTCTTTTAAAGCCACAAATTGAATAATAAATTTTTTTTTCATTGAGCCGATCAACTACGTAGTATTAGTCAAAATTAGGTTTAATTAATTAATTAATTAACTAATTAATTACGGTTGGGCATAATCTTATGGAATTTTTGTCACTCAAGAGCCATTGAGCCTACCTATATCTCGCCTTAATTTCAGTCTAACTCTACAAGCTTTGACCCCTAATTTGAAAATATGCTTCTAGCAAGACTTCCTGACAGTGGAGAAACTAGCTTGCAAAAAAGTGTAATTCCAGATCCAAAGAACTCTCCGTAAACCGGTTTAAGTTTGATTCGATTTAAAAAGATATGAATTTAGATTTAATTTAAATTTAATTTTAATATTAAATTGAATTAATTTGATATAATAATCAAATTAAAATCAGTTTAAATAATATTATGTTAATATATATAATTTAGAATGATGTTATTTTTATCGATTTAAATTAAGTTTTTTAAGCTTATAAAATTAAATATTTTTTATATTTGAATTCGAATTTAATAATACAAAATATTTTAGATTAAAACTTGCTTAATCACACACGTGTGTGTGTGAGAGAGAGAGAGAAAGAAAATTTTGAAGGGACAGATTGGTGTTGTCTTGGGAAAATGGCAAAATTTTGGGGTGTAAAAGAAAGAAAATGGAATACGCAATTGAGAATTTCGAAGGGCGGAGGACAGTTGGAAGATAATCCTGAAACGAAGGGGAAGAAGGGAAAGAAAGAGACAAAGCAATCAAATTTTGAATAAAAACAGATGCACGTGGACACGACTACTCACACGTGCACTCAATCATCCATTCCATAGAAAAAATGCCAATAGCCAACTGACAAACTGTCTCACTTTCTCCTTTACTTCTCCGTCACTTCTCTTCTGTGTCTGCACGCCTCTTTCTTTCCTTCTTTCATTTTTCTCTCAAAACTCGCCCAACTTTTTAAACCACTGTTTAATTCGACTTTGGCTTCTTAGCCATGAAATATTTGGATATAATAGTCGCTGATTAAGACGGTTCATTGGATAATGAATATCATACACCACAAATTGATTCAAAGTGATCACGATATTTTATAATAAATAAAATTTGATTATATCTAAATGACATTTTCGTAGGATTGATTCGAAATCATTATAAGGTTTCTAAACACATCGAGATCAAATTTACTTAAGTTTATGTTTCAAAATCTTATATAAATATGTTTTTTTTATCACTTACTTATAATTTTAAAATTATTAAAAACGGTAGTTCAACTATGAACATAAGTAGATTAATGAGCCAATGTCAATTTGTTTTGGTAGTCATCTCGTTCGCAAATTAGACTAAACTAAATTGAACTAAACTCTTTTTAATTTTAATTCAGTTTAGTTTAAAAAATAATCGATATTTTGAATTCAAATTTGATTCAAATTTGAAATAAACAAATTTGAATTAAACCAAACCGAGTTAAATTATCTTTCAAATTTAAATTAATTCAATTCAAATATAATTTTATTATTTATTTGAATAACGATTATAGTTATTATGTTTTAATTAATTTTTAGATAACTCTTTATTTAATCAAAAATATATTTTTAATAAAAAAATTTCGATATTTGAAAAAAATAAAGAACCAAACCTATAGAAGTTTTGTTAATGCAAATTGGTAATGAATTAACGGTTAACAAAATTAAAAATTAATTATTTTTTTATAAAAAAATAAAATGTAAGTATTATAGTTGCTATTTATATCTATTTATGGAACATTAAGTAAATATAGATGCCAAGCACCAGCCAGAAAAATATATCACTTCACACGTGTGTATGAGTGAGAGAGGAAAAAGCAAGTCAATAATTGGGATGGAATAATGGTTTCGGAAAATGAGAGGTACCAAATTGTAGCAAAAAAACAAAACACAAAAAAAGAGGCCCTCGTGCAGCCTAAACATTTTTAACGTACATCACAACTTTATCACATAAATCAAATCAATTCAAAACTATATATTATTCCCCGATCCTAATTTCAAAACTAAATAAAATAATAATAACGTCTCCGTATAAATGGCTTAAAAATTAAAACATTCCCCTCCTTCCCCACTTCCCAAATAAATTATTACCAACATAATTAAAGATGAAAAATATTCGTCACACGATATTTTAATTTTAATTTTTATTTAAAACTAATTTTAATAAAATTCTAAAGTTGATAAAATTGTCTTCGTCATTTATTCGGTTATATGGTAATCTACACAAAAGATTAACGATTTAATGTGATCGATTAAGGGATGAAGATTTTGTGGATTCCTGGAAAAAGGAAAAAGGAAAAAGAGAATTATAAGTTGGGTGGATGAGGGTCTTAGGCCAAAGGACAATTTTCCACCCATAGTTTGAGGCGGGGACAAAGTCCCACTCGCAAGTTTTCAAAAATCTGGTCTCCCACCCTTGGATCAAAATTCAAACTTATTTTATAATATTTCAAATGAAATGACTAAAATACCTTTTAATAAATAAAAATTTAAAATAAAATTATAAAATAATTTTTAAATATAAAAAAATTAAAAAATATATTAAAAAATTTAAAAAGAATTTTAAAAATTTTAAAAATAAACTGGCCACAGCTGCCGATGGCATTTGATAGCCACACCAGGTGGCCGTCTCCGGCCACCTGGTTCCAAGGGAGGCCAGATCGAGCCTCCCCGTTGGGTGGAGGAGGCCAGATCTGGCTGCCTCCAGTTTTGGAGGAGGAGGCCAGATCTGGCCTCCTCCCCCGACAAACGTGGTCGGAAACGGTCGCTGGGACCAATATCGGTCCTCTTCGACCGTTTTCGGTGGCCAGATCTGGCCGCCTCCTCCAAAACAGGAGGCGACCGATCTGGCCACCTCCACCCAATGGGGAGGTCCGATCCTGTCCTTCCCTGGAACCAGGTGGCCGGGGACGGCCACCGTAGAAAGACAATCCGCCACACCACCGCGACGCAAGTACTGCGGATCAGCTTTATTTTTTAAAATTCTTTTAAAAATTTTAAAAATTTCTATAAAATTTTTAAAAATTTATATAAAATTTATTTTTTTATTTTATAAAATTTTAATCATAAAAAGATAAAATTGCCCCTGAAATATTACTGTTTAGTATTTTATTTAATATTAAATTCTTTCCATGGGTGGGAGACTGGGTTTTTGAAAACTTGTAGTGGGACTTTGTGCCCACCTCAAACTATGGGTGGGAAATTGTCCTTTGGCCAGGGTCTTTTAATTGTGCAAGTCAAATCCCTTTCCAAGGATCCACAAGTCTCAATCTTGTCCAACTTTAGTGCCCACAAAAAGGCCAAGCAATCAAAATCAGGGGCACAAGTCAAAGAGCCAAATGAGAGAAAAGGGAAATAATGATAAGAATTTTATTTTATTTTATTTTATTTTTTTATTTTACAAGACAAAGCTGCTGCTGTCTCTCTGTCTCATTCTCGTCCTCATTCATTCCCATTTCAGAACATTTCATCGCCAAAAACGTTTGATTAGAGTGATGATGAATCTGTACATCTACTGTACGGCCGTCCCCAACCCCGTTTGCATTCATTCAATTGCCGTACATTCCAGAGCCTCTCATTTCACCGCCCGTTCCATCTTCTCCTTCTTCTTCTTCTTCTTCTTCTTCTTCTTCATCCTCAATCCATTTTATGTCGGCTGGTTTCTGTTTCGTGGGCGTCAGCTACCCTTCTCGTTTCTTCTCTTCATCCATGAGGTGTGGAATTAATCAAACAAATAATCATCATAGTATATTATATAATGTATCATCTTCTGTGGGTTTGATGTTTTTCAATTTTTTTCTTTTTTTATAATGAAGCTTTTAGATAAACTAATTTTATGGAAAGTTTGTGAGTAATAAACATTGAAGCCACTTTATAGAAATTTCAGAAAAAGCTGAATAATGTAATCAGTCTGCATTGCGTTGCAATTGGTTTTTCCCCAACAGGATCTTGGAGAAAGTCATCTACATGGTACCACTTTCTTTCTCTTACAACTTACTGCATTTAAGCTTTATTTCTTCCTTCGCTCCTGCAACAAAAATAAATTTGATGTCTTCTGGACCATTTTCTGCACTTCCCCGCTCGGATTAGATGTGAATTAGTTTGATCTTACTTGGAATTTATAATAATTAGTTCAAATTCAAATTCAAATTCATTAGAACTTGTCAGAAATGGTCAGAGGATAGTTGAGATGATAAATAATATTATTGATAAGATAAATAGTATTGATATAATAAAACATATCGTTAAAAAGAGATTTCAATAGAATTTGAATCAAACTACTACACTGAAGCTTTAACTCAAATTTAACTTAAATTGAATCATACATCAAAGAAAACCAAACTGTCTTAATTCATATCCAATTCCATTTTAAAATTTATCTTTGAAATCATAATGATTAGCTTGAGATTGAATTTATTCGAGATTATTGGAGATGTTATCAAAGAGTAACTAACAAAATAAATAATATCATCTATATGTTAATAGTATTGTTGATAAATGAATAATATCATTAACATGATAAAAAATGTCAATGGAGAAGGATTCTGATCGAATTCGAATTGAAATTCTAAGTCAAATTTGACAAATCAAACTCAACACTAAGTCAGTTCCTGGCTAAACACCAAGTCAAATTTGGATACTTAAAATCATATGATATGACTGGTAGAAAACTAAGTATTTATCGCATTCTCTCGCAAAGCTAATCCAATAGATCATTGGAGTTTAATCAGATTAAGCAGGGAAGAGATTCAATGAACGGGATTGAAACAGTCCAAGAAGTGAATAGCACAGAATCCTGTGTTCCCAGGAATCCTAATGATCCAGTCCCTGGCTACAAACTGCAAGAAAGAAAGAGGCAGTCTAGTTACCTTTGAAACTAGAAATTTTTTTATCAATCTCCATCTCTCTCTCTCTCTCTCTCTTCACTTATTCACATGGTGACCAAGAGGGCGTCTTTTAGTCAATTTTTGTAATTCCTGCAAGGTAGATCTCGTTGACAGACACACATGTGAAGGCCCGGAAATTGTATTGCTTTTTGACTAGGTCCAATAGGGTGGTATGCATGTGCCTCCTCACAGATCCCTTTTTACTCATATCTTAATTATCATCACTTTCTTTAACAAATATTCATCTTGAAGAATGAGTTTGGTTTGGTAGTTGATTATTTTTAATACTATCATTAATTATGATCTTTAAGATCCCTGTTAAAATAGAAAATGAATACCTGTTCAGAGCTTGAGTCAAAGCAAAAACAGTTGGCTAGGTAAGTAAACTCTTATTTAAACTGGATAACCATTACAGTAGATAAATTAAGAGTTTTAACCGTACTACAATACAAACCAGTTAGTCATTTAAACTTCTGAGTGTGCCTTTATTGCAATACTTAGACGTCTTAGAGTAGGGTCCCTTCCTAGTGGGATGCATGGTTTGGAATTTTGTGTGGCTCGACTTCTCACTCTTTTTATACAATTGGTTTGGGGTAGCTCGAAGGGTTCCATGGCTATATATGTGCATACTTTCTGGCCAAGTTAGAGCCAGGACACAAGCCCATACCTTTCCAGTTGTCTGTGTAGTGGGCTCTCTTTGCAGCAAGCTTCTTCTCGGGAGCATCAATGGCTGTTTTCATGGTCATTCTTTATTTCATCTTCATCGTGCTTTCTACTTGCACTGCCTTGTTGAAATGGAATGAGCTCAGATATAGAAAGAAAGGTCTGCCTCCTGGTACAATGGGCTGGCCTGTCTTTGGTGAGACTACCGAGTTCCTTAAGCAAGGTCCAAACTTCATGAAAAAACAAAGAGCAAGGTGATTGTTTTTTAAAGCTCTTTCTAGCAGAGCCTCCCCCGTGCCATTTATACAAACATGAAGGGTCTTCCTGTAAATTTGACTTAAAAGTCTGTATATTACTTTAAATAGTTGTTTTTACATGAACTATCTTTTTCTTCACAGATATGGCAGTGTTTTCAAATCCCACATTCTGGGTTGTCCTACAATTGTGTCCATGGATCCAGAGCTGAACAAATACATCTTAATGAATGAATCAAAAGGCCTTGTTCCTGGCTACCCTCAATCCATGCTTGACATCTTAGGCAAATGTAACATTGCAGCCGTTCATGGGTCCTGTCACAAAAACATGAGAGGAGCTTTACTTTCTCTCATCAGTCCCACCATGATCCGGGACCAGCTTTTGCCAAAAATCGATGCCTTCATGAGAACCCATCTCAGAAATTGGGATCACAATATCATTAACATTCAAGATAAAACCAAAGAGGTTAGATCGTTAGTTTAACAATCAGTCTATCAAAAACTTTGATTTTTTTGCCCTGCTTTTATTATCAGTTCTTCCATTGTTTTGGTGCAGATGGCACTTCTTTCTTCACTTCAGCAGATTGCCAGTGTAGAATCTACCTCGATATCTCAGAAATTCATGCCTGAGTTCTTTAAGTTGGTTTTAGGAACTCTGTCACTGCCAATAGACCTTCCTGGCACAAACTATCGCCATGGTTTAGATGTAAGTTTTCTCATTTCTATTTTTGGTATATCATTTAAATTTTTGGATTTATCCGTGTACATCCCACGACAGTTTGTGACTTCTTAATCAGTTAAGACTGTTTTGGATTGCAAGGCTGACAAGCAAAGCCGTATCGAACTGTAATAACTTTTTTATACTCTTCTTGGATTGTTTTTACAGGCTAGGAAAAAGATTGTAGCCATGTTGAGACAACTGATAGAACAGAGAAGAGATTCTCAGGAAATCCACCAAGACATGCTTGGAAACCTAATGAGAAGTGATGAAAACAGATATAAATTAAGTGATGAAGAAATTGTTGATCAAATAATTACTATTTTGTATTCTGGTTATGAGACTGTGTCAACTACTTCAATGATGGCTGTCAAGTATTTACATGATCATCCAAGAGTCCTTCAAGAGCTAAGAGTAAGTTCAACAGGAAGACTCTTGTTGGTTGAAAATTTGTATTTCTTGCATGCTTGACTGATTTTATAAACTTTTACAGAAAGAACATTTAGCAATTAGAGAAAAGAAAAGGCCAGAGGATCCACTTGAATGGAATGAACTTAAATCAATGAGATTCACTAGAGCAGTAAGAAAACTATATTCCCTTTGAGTATATGGCAAAAAAGTTCATGATTTTTTATTCTGTAAAGTTTGTTGGCCATACTTTTATACGTGTAGGTGATCTTTGAGACCTCAAGATTAGCTACAATAGTTAACGGAGTTCTGAGAAAAGCCACAAAAGATATGGAACTTAATGGTGAGTCCAGCTAGCTCTCTCAGTATTTTTGGGCTCGAGAAGCTGTCTTGCAGCCATTTTGACAGATTTTTTGTAATAACCTGAACAAATCTCATATTGAAAAAGCATAAGAAAAATGTTGGGTATGCTACATTGTTTGGAGATGATAATAGAAGTGTGTTCAATGTGGACAGTATCTTAAGAAAAATAATATGTAGTTTCAGCATGTCATGGAATATATCATTCTTCACAGTGGACCTCACCATATCATGATTTGCTTGTCATACCTACCAGTCCAGCTGCGACTTTCCATTGCTGACCCATGTTTTGTTTAATGATTTTTGACAAGATATGGAGCTTTTTGAAGAAAAGAACGTTTTCATCTGAGTTAAATTATTAGTCTCATATACTCCATACAACATGATAAGCTTCTATTTCATAAATAACAGCTTTCCTTGTCTGTTTTTTCCAGGATTTGTGATTCCAGAAGGATGGAGAATTTATGTTTATACCAGAGAGATAAACTATGACCCATATGTATATCCAGATCCATTAGCCTTCAATCCCTGGAGATGGCTGGTTAGTTTCCAGATAAATATTTGTGAATACATGAGAAACAAGATTATGAATTTTCTGTCAAGTGATCAAGTTTTGTTATGCTGTTAAATACAGGATAAGAGTTTAGAGTCTCAAAACTGTTCATTTATATTTGGAGGGGGCACCAGGCAATGCCCTGGAAAGGAACTTGGCATAGCAGAAATTTCAACTTTCCTTCACTACTTTGTAACTAGATACGGGTAACAAACGTATAGAGGAACACAAGTCAGTTTATTTATCCAAGTAAAAGAAGTGTGGTAGCTAACGTAATTTTTTTTTATTGCAGGTGGAATGAAGTTGGAGGAGATAAACTGATGAAGTTTCCGCGAGTTGAAGCACCAAACGGACTACATATTAGAGTCTCATCTTATTGACGTTGGGCTGTCCCACAAGTATGAGAGAGAGTCTCACCCTTTATGCTAGCTTTTAGATGGAACATGCCAGATAACACTTGACTCTGGTTTCAGGGTCCTATTGCAACCCCTTCAACCAGGGAGAGGAGGGGCTTTGGGGCTCCTTGGGAAGGTTGTTGGGTGGGAAAGAGGTTAAGTGTTAGTGTTTAAGTGAGACCTCTTAAGCTGGCTTTTGGGATCCGAAGTGCCTGTAACAGCTAACAACTGACTAACCTTTTATGTATATGCAGAAGAGACACATTGTAACATATCAAAGAGATGAGAGTGTATGATAATGTTCTAACTGATTAGAAAATTTAATGGCATCAAGATTTATGTTTGCAGATTATATTGATGATGGACATAATTCAACTCTAAAACACGACTAAAATTCATCTTGAAGACGGACTCCCTGTAGAACAGCCCAACAACCAAATGGAAGCCCTGAAACCCAAATCCTAGCCCACAAAAAGGCTTTCTATTTCTGAAACAATTGAACTTTATCCATTCCACCTTCTAAAAGAACACTAGAACTCTTCAAGGTACCAAAAAAGTTATTAGTTACAAAACCTAAAAGTAACATCCTGACACATGTTGTTGGGTAAGGCCAATAAATCTTCAAGTTTTTAAGCATCATTTTAGTTCATGAACTACTCAATGTGCATGAATTTTAGTTGGAATGAAAGAGTAGTTGCAGCTTGCCAATGCAAATTCAATCTTTCACAATATAAAAAATGCCCAGAAGTGAGAAGGAAGAAACTGACCTTGACACATTAACTTGTTGCATGGTTAAAGAAGGCACATGAACAATGTCAAACTCAACAGGGTAGCAATAATTAAAGCTGACACACACTAGTAGTAGAGATTAACCTAATCTCATGTTGATTGATAAATATATATACGTAGGTCAGAATCCATCAAAAGAATAAAAAGTTGGCAGATTCATTGGTCCTCTAATTTTTTCACATGAAATTGGCAACCACTTCAGTTGTAAAACACTGCAACTACATATTTGAAGGGTTATGCTCTCTGGTAAGCATCTAGGGTATAAGAGCAATATCCCGTGTAATGGTTATTAGAATACATTGTACATAAACAAAATAAGAAATAATATTGAAATAATATCTAAGTTTACTGAATATGACTTGACTTCAGGCGAATCAAGATGCTCCTCACTTTTTTAACCGTGTAATTATTTGGTAAGAAGATGAAAAAGCAATTTCCTTTAGGCCAAATGAATTTTTTTTTGCCCCACCCAAGGTTATCCTAGGTAATTTTTACCTAAAATGTTTCATAAAAGCAAATACTCACCCCTTCACCAATTTTTTTTTTTCAATTTTATTAACATTTTTAATGAAATAACTAAAATATCCTTTAGCAGAAAAATAAAAGATAAACTTATTATTATTTTAATGTTATTTCAATAAAGGGTATTTTCTATCAAGGGTGGATATTTATCTTTTTTAAAGTTTTTGGGGAAGAATTAGCTAAGGAAACCTTGGGTGGAAACAGTATGTGGCCTTTTCCCTACGAAGCAAAAGCAGCGAAAAATCATAACTTTTTCACCCCTTGAAGCACGGCTTCATTTCGTTTGATTGAAGGAGTCCGCCATGACTTCAACACAGCGAAAGCAGGCCAGACACGTCTCCTCACTTCCCCTTCACTTGTGCAGCTGAACGCGCTTGTCACGTGCCACTTCATCGTTCTCTTTACTCCTGTAGTCCTATATAATCTCATCAATGGCCTCTTCAATTCTACCTTCTGAATATTTGTTCTTTTCTGTAACAAATAAAAATGATGGCCCATCTGGAGTGTGCCACTGCGGCTGAAACAGCAGCTGTTCCTAAGGGAGTCCCCCAGTTGAAAGATGAGTTAGATATTGTGATTCCCACCATCAGGAATCTTGATTTCTTGGAGATGTGGAGGCCTTTTTTTGAGCCTTACCATCTTATTATTGTTCAAGATGGTGACCCTTCAAAGACCATCAAGGTTCCTGATGGTTTTGATTATGAACTTTATAATCGTAATGATATTAACAGGATTTTGGGTCCTAAGGCCTCTTGCATTTCCTTCAAGGACTCTGCTTGTAGATGCTTTGGGTATATGATCTCCAAGAAGAAGTATATCTTCACTATCGACGATGACTGCTTTGTAAGTTGTTTCATCTCTGCTCTTTTAGCTTCTGAGTTTTTGTTTTGTAGCTAAAGTTTGGATCTTGACAAAAAAAAAAAATTAATTTTTTGATATGGGGTTAGATCCATGTTGGTAAGGCAAATGCTTGGTTTTTTGATATGGGGTTAGATCCATGTTGGTAAGGCAAATGCTTGGTTTTTTGATATGGGGTTAGATCCATGTTGGTAAGGCAAATGCTTGGTCAAAATAACATGATTTGTGGGTCTTAAAAAAAAAAAAAAAAATCAGATTTGATTATGTTGCACTAATATTTTCATTTTTGCTGCCTATGATTCATCACATTTCAGATTTTGTCAACTTGGACCAACAATTTCTTATTTTCGTATCTGTGTTTCAAGTAATTTTTCCATGTTAATGTGCTTAGGTTGCTAAGGATCCATCTGGCAAACCACAAAATGCCCTTGAGCAGCACATCAAGAACCTTCTCTCCCCTTCAACACCTTTTTTCTTCAACACTTTGTATGACCCTTTTAGGGAAGGTGCAGATTTTGTCCGTGGATACCCTTTCAGTCTCCGGGAGGGTGTCCCAACAGCTGTTTCCCACGGCCTTTGGCTCAACATTCCGGACTATGATGCACCTACACAACTTGTGAAGCCTCGAGAGAGGAACACTAGGTATGTAAATGCCTCATGAACAAGAAGACTTTGAAATTCAATTAAGAGAGTCTCAGTAATATGCTTATTATGCTTACAATTTTAACCAGGTTTGTGGATATGGTTTTGACAATTCCTAAGGGTACCTTGTTCCCCATGTGTGGTATGAATTTGGCTTTCAACCGTGAGCTCATTGGCCCTGCAATGTACTTTGGTCTCATGGGTGATGGTCAGCCAATTGGACGCTATGACGATATGTGGGCTGGCTGGTGTACCAAGGTTTATATTCTGTACAGCATTCAAGCTGAATTTTGAGCTAGGAAAGGCTATTGTATTAACCAGCTTCTGATTTTTTATTTTATAGGTGATATGTGACCATTTGGGATTGGGAATTAAGACTGGTCTGCCTTATATCTACCACAGCAAAGCTAGCAATCCATTTGTGAACCTTAAGAAGGAGTACAAGGGGATCTTCTGGCAGGAAGACATCATCCCGTTCTTCCAAGCTGTTTCTATTCCGAAAGAATGCAATACTGTCCAAATGTGCTACATAGAACTGGCGAAGCAGGTTAAAGGTAAGCTGAGTAAGGTAGATCCTTACTTTGACAAGCTAGCTGATGCCATGGTGACTTGGATTGAAGCCTGGGATGAGCTTAACCAGCCGGGAGCTTCCAATGGCAAAGCGAAGTAGAAAATTTTTTACTACCAGCAACTGATGTTATAATTTTCATATACAAAATTTGGATTTACAGATTGGGGGGTGTAGTTTTAGTTTGTTTCATGTTATGAACTCATAGAAATAAAATTATATATGGTTGAGTTACCCTTGAATTTGATTATTGGTTTGTCAATTGTGTCAGAATTTCACTTTTGCATTGAAGAAAAGCCAATTTGATACCCAATTCAGGCTTTTATGCTTGTTAGCCTGGCCAGCTCGTACTAGCATCGACGTCTTGTCAATGTTGCCACATTATTCTTCCATAATTTTCCACAACAAACCCCATTTTGTCACAATTTTTCTTCACTTGACTTCAATTTGCAGCTACTTTCTTGCCTTCGGGAATGTCATAGACACTCCATTTTGGACCTAACATGGTCATCTCCGATGATGATAAACTTGAAAAATTTGAATTGATGCTTTCAAGATATTAAATTGAGGATGGATGAGCAAACCCGAACCAAAAAAAATAAAAATAAAAATAAATAAATAAATAAATAAAAATTAATTATAATAACTAAATAAAATCCTAATCCAATAACCATAATCGAAATCCAAATCCCACAAAAAATAAACCTAATAACCATAATCCAAATTCAAAATCCAATCCAAACCCAATAACCATAATCCAAATCCAAAGCCTAACCCTTAAAATTAAACCTACAAAGAAATCAGCCCAGTTGGAGAAGCCCAAAGAGAAAAAGAGAGAGAGGGCAGGCAAGAAGACTTGATACGCTGGCCCATTTTCGCGCGTGGTTGCAGTTTTAATGCAGTTCTGCCATTTTGTGGGCAGTTTCTTTTTTATACACTTTTCATCCCACACAGCATTTACTCCATATTCTTCATCTTTTTTCTCATGCACGTAATGATCAACTGCTACCAGCGGTTTTTCCTGGTATGCAGTATAAAAGGGAGGATTGATTCAGCAAAAAAAAGGGGGAGGAGAGATTTTTGACAAAAAAGAGAGGATTTTTTTCCCAGAAAAAAAAAATTTTTCCAAAGAAAAAAAATATATACCCAAACTTTGTTCAAATAAAAATTAATCTCAATTTCTGAGATTTGCCATCCAATTGCTCTCAATTCAGTATTAGGAAAGCATCAATACAGTCCAATTTCAGGTATTTTTCCTGAGGGGTATTTAATTAAAGCATTCAATTATTTATTGATTCTGTATTTTTCAAATATCAATTGATTCTGTATTTTTTTTTTTTCAAAAATCATTGATTATTAATTATATATGTGAATTGTGTATATTCTATATGTATATTGTGTTGTGTATAAGATGTACACACACACACACACATATATATATATATATATTTATTTACTTATTTATTATTATTATTATTATTTTTGTGTGTCATTTTAATTTTTTATTCTTAGTATTTTTTCTTGTTATTATTTTACATGTTTATGTATATATATATATATATATATAATGCATGTGTGTATTGTGTTAAGGTGTTAATGTATATTTTGTATTCTGTGCATGAATATATTTTATACTTAGGATATCTTATGTGTGCCTCCGTGTAGATGGTATATTTAGTATTCTGTATGCATATTAAATGAATGAGATTGTTTGCCTTGGTGGCGAGAGGTGGGAGACTTATCCCCTTTAGCACTTGGGTTCAAATCGCGGCTTGGGGTGGATTCTGCTTATTTACTGTGCATGTGTGTATATTTGTTATTGGGCTGTGTGCTGTTTATTCTCTTGGGCGGGCCGGCTGGGTTGCACTATCTTTATTTCTCTAGGCAAACTGTTTTTATTTGTTTTATTGTAGTTCTTTTATTTTTTTTATTTTTATAATTACAATTTGCTCCTAACAAAATTGTTTTACAGGATTTATTTATTTATTATTCTTAGGCTTGTTTAGGGTTAGAGGAAATGTATAGGGGTGTATGAAACATATTGTAATTATTTATTTATTTTCTGTATTTAATTTTTCTTGATGGTTGTAATTAATAATAGTATTGCATCGCGTGATAAAACGGAACCTAATTAAACTTGGTAACACGTTTAACAAATAAACCACAAAAGTGGAGGCCGGCCCGGGATTTATTTATTTATTATTCTTAGGCTTGTTTAGGGTTAGAGGAAATGTATAGGGGTGTATGAAACATATTGTAATTATTTATTTATTTTCTGTATTTAATTTTTCTTGATGGTTGTAATTAATAATAGTATTGCATCGCGTGATAAAACGGAACCTAATTAAACTTGGTAACACGTTTAACAAATAAACCACAAAAGTGGAGGCCGGCCGGCATGGGTGCTTAACACCTTTCCATCGTCGTACCCGATTCTCCGAACCCAACCATTGGGTCGGTGAGGAAGGTTGGTCCTCTGCAAGGGATCCATAAAATCGTCCGTCTTCACCAACGTATATTTTCTCGGGGTTACTCCAGGGTGGCGACTCCATAGACTCCGTAACGGGCCACAAACCCGTTATGCGCTCTCTTGACCACGTTTAGGGTGGTTAAATAAGAGTGACAAGTCTGTCCTGGCATGATGCGACAAAAACCGGCGCCACAACTCTGGCGACTCCACTGGGGACAATGCGAAGAGTCGATTCCGATGTGGTTAATTTGTTAAATGCTTCTGAGTTTAATTAAGTTCCTTGCATTGCACAACACTTACACCCACTATGCACTCCTTGTCCCTATCAACCCCCGATGGCAATCCAGACCTCGCCCGAAAGTCCACTCGGCCCAGGGGTAGTCTGTCTTGTACATCAGCCTTAGCCAACGTACCTTCGGGTATATAAAAAGAACCTTTGGTTCTCGCCTAAGGTAGCCTTTGACCTTTATCCAAGTCAAACCCATGTAGTGGCCCATAGATGTCAACCTTTAGGACCCTTTTTTTGCATGTGATTGATCGAGTCGAATCTTTATGTATAAAAGTTTCAAGTTTTTATTGCTCATTCTGAAATATGCCTTGATCCATGATATTGAGATCTCACCAATTGTTTCTTTAATTGGTCTCCAATAGGGAAAAACTTCTTGAAACATCGTTTTGTAGAAATCTTAATAACATGACTTGACATACTCTTGAATGAGCATGTGAAACCTGAACTTTTGTACATAAGGATTCATTAGGTTTAGGATGAGATACTACTGGGTCTCTTGGTGACCTGGTAGTTACTAACCTCACCTAGGGTATAATTGACTTTTCTAACCTTATGCTAACCGAAGTAATAAGGGGGCGAAGGGAGTGATAAAGGGGTAAAGCTTAGACTTAGAAAGCATTTTCCTCATTTGAGTCACCTTAAAAGGGTTAAAATCATCATTTGTTACCTAAAGTAGACAATTCTAATTCAAGTCTCCTCGTAGGGGTAAAATTGTCATTTCTCATCTTAAATAGGTAATTTCAATCTAATTCATCTTGTAGGAGTCATTTTCGTCTTTGATCACCTGAAGTAGATAATTTCAGTTCGAATCATCTTATAAGGGTAACTTCGATCCAAATCATCTTGTACGGGCAAAACATTAAGTGTCACCCTAAGTGGATAGTTTTGAGCGGAATCATTTTATGTGGGTAAAATCGTTAAGTGTCATTCCAAATGGGTAGTTTTGAACTAAATCATCCTGTAGAGGTATTTTCATCTTTAGTCATTTTGATTCAAGTCACTTCATAGGGGTAAGATTGTTTAGGGCTAAGATCATATAGGGGTAATAGGCTCATTTTCTTATCATCATTTTAGCAGTCTAAGTCCAATTCTTCTAGTCATATAGAAAAACAAAAAAAAAAAAAAAAAACAAAAAACAAAAAACAAAACAAAAAAAACAAAAAAAAAAGCCATTAAGACAAAGTTTTCTATCATTAGATCCATCCTTTGCAATTGTCTTGTCAAACAGTTTTTTTAGGTGCACCCATCTAGTCCTGCATTCATGTCATGTGTCATTTTGTAGCCATTCAGTGGAAGAAGAGAATTATGATTGAGGGAAATAGGATGGATAAAATCATGAAGAAACTTGAGAATATAATGGAGGAAAAGCTTAACTTGATGGACAAAATGACCCAAATGATGATAAAAATGAAAGGAAAACAGAAAGTGGGAGAAACCAATGAGGTAAAAGGTATACTAGGGGAGCAACAAAATGATTTGAGCAATGACTTTTAGAAAGAGAAGGAGATTTAAAGAATAAGGTACCCATGTCCACTTTAAGAGACAAAAAGATAGCAAAAAAAAGGTTAGAGCAACTAGAGCATCCTCCTCATCAGACTGGGATGATTTAGACCTACCCGGAGAAATAAGGTTAGCACCAAAAGTTTAAAATGCCTGATTTGATGGGACTGGAGATCAAAAAAAAAAAAAAACACTTAAGACATTATGTCATTGTAATGGGAACTATTGGGTTGTCTAAAGAACAAATGGTGGAGTTGTTTCCTTTGTCATTGAAGTAGTTGCTGGTGTTTGGTATCATAGTCTCAATAAAGTAGATAAATTGGCGTGAACCTGTTGAAAAATTCTTGCAACACTGCTTTAGATGTGACAATCAAGGACTTGGAAACCATTAAACAAAGACATAGTGAGTCATTTGCTGAGTTCTTAACTAGATGGAGAAGGAATACCTCTAAGATGACAAATAGACCTCTTGAAAAAGATCAAGTAAAAATGGTGATGAAGAATATTCTCCTTGCTTTTTATGAGAAAATTTGTTTTTTTTTTCATTAACCATGTTTGAGCAGTTGTATGATGTTGGGATACAAATTGAAGATGTCTTGACTGCACAAGAGGGGAAGAAGTATGCCTTCAAGAAGAGTGAGCCTGAAACAGAAAATGGTGAGGCAATCGTAAAGGTTGAGGAAGTAAATATGGTAGCATTTAGGCCAAGACAATTCTCCAATCTGAATATGCCACTCTCAAAGGTATTTGACAAGTTGAAGAGAAAATGTTTGCTACAACCGATGGCACCTTGTCCACCACCAAATCCATTACCAACAGATTATGACTCGAGAGTTTATTGTCGCTTCCATCAAGGTCGAGGCCATTTGACCAATGAATGTAAGAAATTGAGGCATGAGATTCAGGATCTCATTGACACAAGAAGGTTAGCTGAACCAGATCAACATCTTGTGGGGAGATTCATGTAAGGGCATTATTTTTAGGTGTTGCATCTTGTGAATTTACAAAATTTGGCAATAAAATTGGACTTTTTTTTTTCCAAACAAGAGGTAAACTGGTCTTGGTAGACATTAAAACAATAAATGTGAGATTTTGAGCCCATGGTCATACACACACAAATGACCTTTGATTTCTTTGTTGAGTGTGTTCACTTACATAGGTGTTTATAGAACTTGCTTCAAATACTGATCAAGATCACAATCAGTTACATGCATTCATAGAAATGATGATGACACTATAAAATGAGTCACTTTAACCACAAAGCCAACCATGATACAAATTGACTC
>JAJEJH010000553.1:177818-273788 GCA_026122585.1 Anacardium occidentale
AATCAGATAATGCAGCACATCCAACTTGATTTAAGTAACAAATAATTATTAACTAAGGTGAATGTTTATTTTGATAATTATCTAATTCAGATTCTATAAAAGGGAGCCACATCTCACATAACTTATCACATTTTAAACACATGATAACGCCTTCATCTAACATCTATTTTTATTTTTAGTGACCTAAGGATGTTTCAAGTGAGAGAAAAAGAGAGAACATGAAATTCTAGGACCAAATTGTAATACCCCAAAGTTAAAATGGTCATTTAGGCTATAAATCAGAATTAAAAGGGAGAATATAAATAGTAAAAAATAGATCTAAGAGAGTTCAAGGGTAAAATATTCATTTAGAGGTTATATATGACATGTGCATGGATTTCTTTGAGAGACTTTTTCATGCACAGTGTAAAAAAAGAGAAAATCTGAAATTTTTTCAAATGCACAATCATACATCTCAAGGGCATACGACCATGCATCCCTACTATCTCACTGATATATATAGAGCAGATTTTTTCTAGTTATTAATTCATCTTACCTATTCTTTCTTCTTCTTTCTTAGCCAACCCTAACTCTTACTAAGAGAGAAATCAACTAGGAACAACCAATTGAGTCAAAGATTAAACAATAGTTAGAGAGAAAAGCATCCAAGCTTAAGATAAGTAATTTCTTATCTCTTCTCCTTGTTTTCCATAGAATGAGTTCCTTGTATTTGGGTGGATGATGTTGATTGAAGCATGTTTTGAGTTTAAAAAGCATGATTTTATGATAAGACGGAAAAAGATGAGAGATTTGGAGGTAACAACATGCTTAGTGTATATATATGTAACTATGTATATATGTATATAATTAACGATTTCAAAGCATGCTTGGTTGTGATTGGATGCTATTTGATAGGAAAAATATGTAAAAGTAGCATGTTTTGCATGTATGATATTAGAATAAGTTGATTAGAGATTTGGTGAAGTTTGAGTTGAGTTTTGTTATTTCTAGAGTCAGAGTTACATAAGTAAAGCGTAATGCATGATCGTGCGTTTGATAAGCACACAACCATGTTGTCATATCTCTATATGGTCACAGTCATATATGTACATGCATAACTGAGGTCGAGAAAGTGTCTTGTTAGGACATAATCGTGCATCTCAAGGTCACGGTTGTACACCTTTTCTAATTTTGCATGACCATGTATGGGGAGTCACAATTGTATATGAGTAGAGTTCTATAAACCCGTACACATAAGGCCATGACCGTGTGTCTATACACAACCATGCATCTTGGAGCACACGATCATGTAGCTTAAGAAAGTTACAAAAGCACAACAAACTAGTTATAGAATAATAGTTTAAGCTTATACAAGTATGAGAAACCAAAGTATACTAGAAGCAGAATAAGTAAGCAACATAATAGGACACAAAAGCAAAAATCACATAACTCGAATAAGAACCTTAGATAAGTATGAAGAATTTAATGAAAACATAAGCAGTTACAGAAATAGAAATAGTAATCATTAAAGAAGCAGAAACATAAACAGTTACAAAAACATACAGAAACAAATACCAAAACTTACTTAAGTATGAGAAACTTAATAAAAGATACAAAATAGTACACTAAGAAATAGAACAATATATAAAGTTATAAAATCAAAAACTTTAACAACAACTATGTAGTACAGATAGCTAAACTTTACTTTAATGTACATGACCCATAATCAAAACAATATATAGGATCAAAAACTAGAACTTTATACAACAATGCAAAATAGTAAACTGGATTAGAATACCAAACAAGAAGCTAACAAATACACAACAAAATACAAAACAAAAAGGTAAATACCGAATCAAGTTCTAAGTTCACACAAGCATGATAACTTAATAAGAAGCCAAAATAATAATATATCATGCATGATAAGCATTATATTACATGACATGTCGAAACAGTGTTTTCAAAAAAGGATCAAGTGATTCATATGCATGTTTTTAAAGTAGAAAAACAATGTTCTAGATATTATTTTAAGGTTGGATACAAGGGAGCACGCATGAGTTTACCCACCCATTAAAGAGGGAAACAGTAGTAGTTAGAGAAAAAATATGTTCATTGATTAAGCTAATCAGACAAAGAGTTCTAGTCGTGTATCAGTTTTCAGTTTACTAATCATGTATCAGTATAACAGAACTCGTGTGGCCAGAGTATTAAATCCTTATATTCATCAGTCTAATTAGCACAAAATTGATTTTCAGATACAATAGAGATATTAGATATAGTTTTTACTTAATATGACAGTATCTTAGGATCTTTAGATCCTAGTAGTATTTTCAAAGAACATTTTCAGAAAGCAAGCCTAGAGGCCAATAAATGATTTTCAGTATATCTCACATCATGTCAAATATAACATACTCCTATAGTTTTCTTTCTTGTAGATTAGTGATTCGAAGAGTCGAATTGGAGCACAAGATGGCGAGAGAGTGGGATATAGTTTTGAAGGGTCTTCACCCATGTTCAAATGAAATGTATATTTTTGTATATATGATATGAATTGGGAGCATTAGAATCTCTTTCAATTCAAATCAATTGGTATCATCCCTTTCAATTCAGATCAATATACATATACAATTTATTCATTTTTTCAACAGATACATGTTTGGCTAGCATGCTTTGTAGAGTGCTTATGCATATGATATACAGTATCATGTATGTTTTATATATTATTAGATAATATTAAAATATAACATTTCTTTCAAAATACTGTACATCAGGTTTTGGCATACCATTGTAAATTTTATTTGAAGTTTTCGCATGCATCTCATGTATTTATATATGTATCTTGTATAGTTTATATGTACAACATACATAATTTATTTTATAAAATAATAATAATATATGGGGCTTTCAATATGCTATACAATATTTTTAGTCTATTTATGTTTTAAAATTCTACAAAGTGCATGTTTTAAGATGAGTATGTGTGGAACTCTTACTATATATTAGAGATCATTAATATAATATTAATGATAATTAGTAATAATAGTAGTAAAAAATAATATATATTTATGGGTGTCACGTGAATCTTCTAACAAAAGTGACAAAGTAGGATTTATGGAAATTTCATTTTGTAGGATATAATTTAATGTATCATGTGATTCTAAAAATTGTTGATGAAAGTTTGGTTTCGGTGAGATGTTATAATTGAATTGTATTGACTAAATTTTAAGAACAGCAATGGGAGAATGCTTGATAAGGATTGAAGATTTAACAAGGGGAAAATGGTTGTCAACAGTATATTTCTATCGTTAAAGAGTTTAATGATTAAAAAAAAAATCTTGTTGTAAATAGTAAAGAATATAAATCTATTCATTAAAAATAATAATCATAATAATAAATGTTTCTGTTGTCAAAATAGGGTTTATAATCTTTATATTCTTATTCTTATTACGCTAGATGATAAAGAATATTTTCGTTGTAGTCATATTTACTAATTATTTATAATTATAGTTATTTTTTTTTTTTTAAAATAGCAATAGGGGTTCTGTAATTATGGTGAGGGCTATACTAACAATTAAAATTGGATTCTCAATTAATTTTGAAAAAATAAAAATATATGTAAAATGTGATTATTGTCAGTCATTATATATACTAATTACAGTTATCTCAAGGACACCCATACAATCTGCGACCATAATCAATGAAAACAAATTAACAAAATACGTGTTCAATAAGTTACCATTGAAGAAAACTTTGTGTTGGTTTGCTCCTGGTGTCAATTAGAAGCATGTTGTGAAAACGATGTCTCGTTTTGCATTAAACACAATGCATGTTGTATGCTTATCATGGCAATATGATTATTAAGCACAATTTGTCATCCTTGCTAGATTGACAAGATGAGTCATAATTAATTTGACTTGGATGGCTAAGAATACTTTCCACTTGTTCTTAATGAAACCAAAGACCCAGTTCGATTTTGATGAAAAATGAATTTAATCTTGGTGTTGAGCATCAATCACTTGGCCATGATGATGCCGTCCGCGTTACTGTTATTCTTTCTGCGTCCAAGAGTCAGAGTCAGAGTCAGAGTCAGAATCAGAGCCGGCCACTTGGCATGCTTCAGTAATGTTCACTCACCTCAAGAAAAGAAAATCCTGCAAATTTTTTTATCACTCTTATTTTTTTTGGTAATTAATTTGTTTATAATTCTCTTTCTCTGCTACATAATCAAATAAAATAATGCTCCTCAAGCATACAAGAAATTAATTTTATGGAGTGAGCGTCAACTACATCGACATGTTTCAGAAATAATTTAAAAAAGGCCAAAGGACTTACTCCCACCTATAGTTTGAGGTGGGGTTAGTAGTCCACCCTCTAAATTTCAAAAACCCAATCTTTCACTCTTGAAACTATTTTTCATAATTTTTATAATAAAATTATTAAAATACTTTCTTAAAAAATAAAAATTTATAATAAAATTATAAAATAATTTTTAAATATAAATAATTTAAAAATATATTTAAAATTTTTTTAAAAAATATATTAAATTTTTTTTAAACTTTTAAAAAATAAAGTAGCTACAGTCGTCGGTGTCGGCGACAGTAGCTGTCACTAACGGAGCTAGGTGGGAGAAAAATGTGGTCGTTTTCGACCATTTAGTTTAAGAAGAGGCTAGATTTGGTCTTCCTGTTAAGTGGAGACGACCATCTCCAGATTTGATAGAGGCGGCTAGATTTGGCCGCCTTCGCCAAATCTGGAGACTGTCTCTATCGAACAGAATCTGACTTCTCCTTGAACTATGGCCGCCTCCGCCAAATCTGGAGGTTGTCAACACCGAATGGGATCTGATTTCTCCTTGAACTATGATTGCCTCTGCCAAATTTGGAGACCGTCTCCACCGAACAGGATCTAATTTCTCCTTGAATTAAATAGTCAAAAATAGTTATCTGGCTCTATTAGTGGTAGCCACCGACGGCGTTGGTTGCTGTATTTTAAAACAAAATTTAATATATTTTTAAATTTTTTTTAAGATTTTATAAAAAAATTTATATTTATATAAAATTTATTTTATTATTTTATAAAATTTTAATTTTTAAATAATAAAATTATCTCTAAAATATTACTGTTTATTATTATATTTAATATTAAATTTAACGAAAAAGTAAGAAACTGAATTTAAAAAAAATAGAGGGTGGGATCTGTCCTACCTCAAACTATGGGTGCTCAAACTATGCGTGGGAGTAGGTCTTTGGCCTTTTAAGAACGTTTCAACTGCTTCAACATTGTAATCCTAAATGAGATTAGTCTTCGTTCAGAGCACTGACGATGATGACTGCCGACGGGGAATAGTTTTCTCTTCAGCTTCTCTTCTCTCCTCTCCTCTCCTCTGTCCGTCTGTAACGTTGGTATGATTTTCAATTTTTCCATTTACATTGAGAAGAATAAGTGTTACTGTGCTTTGTTTAGATTGCTTTATCAGTTCGTGATCGGTTTGCGGCGTCTCTCCTGAAAAAGGCTCACAGTAACACTTCTTCACTTCGTCTCTCCTCTTCAGCGTCCCTCAGTTTACATTGTTTCGTCTTTAACAACAATGCTCTGTTTTGGTCCAAGTAGAAATGAAGCTAGAACTGTAGTATGAATTTCGTGATATTGCTGGTAGAATTAAAGCTAGAAAGTTACTGTAACATTGAGATCGAAGAAATTTTGCTGAGTTTTTTCAGGCTTATCGAAGCCTATATCCTTACCGTGACTTTGGTAACGCTGAGTTTTACGCCTCCCAGATATTATACTCTAGTTTGATATTTCTCTGAGTAACAATTTGTGATACTGACACATGGGCCTTACTGTTTTACTTTGAGATAAATGAATGAATCTGTCCACTCCTTTGTGACAGCGAAATTGAGGAAGTATTTGCTCAAAGCCTTCGTACCGCCCAAGTGATTATCCAAAACTGAGGTCATTGAACGCCAAAGTACCTATACAGTTAGAACACGGGTCTTGTTCTCAAAAGAAAACGTTACACACTTGGATGCGTATAATTTTTATAGGACGAACCTGTTTGGTATGATTCTAACAAAATCATTTTTTTTTCTATGAAATTAGATGATTTGTTTATTATGATTTAATAGTTAGAATTATACTAGTTTAATCAAATTAAATAATATGAAAATTTGTCGACCAATTAAATTAAATCTAAAAAGATGTAATATGATAGAATCAAAATAGTTTGATTTAATTTTAATGGATAAATAATATTCACAATCATTAAACTATTCACAGATAACCATCATAATTATTGTGTTTTAATTTATTATAAAGTATCAATTGATATTTGATTTTATTAATTATTAGATCATTACAATCTTTTTTTATAGATAAAATCATGGAAGCTAATTAAAAATATTCCTTTTATAAGTAGGATTACTTTTTAATAGAATAAAAAAAATTAACAGTATTTAAAATAGAAAAAATTATTTTAAGTCTAGCCTTTTCATTTTTTTAAAATATCAAATTTTTTATTATAAATATATCTTTAATTAAATAATTAATAATATTAAAATTAATTATTTTTATAACGAGCTCTATTTTTCGAATAATTAAAAAATAAGTATTTCAACCCAATTCTACTTTCTTATAAAATTATATAATTTGTCTGGTGAAAGAGAATTCAAAATAAGCTACAGTAGGTAGGGCTAGTATCAGGCAAAATATTGGGGCCCTCCGTTAGAGGAACCAGTTCAGTCTGGCACCAAATTTAAACCACACGATTCTCGAGGCCCACTTGCTCCATCCAACAGGGAGCGTCGGATTAAGAGTTAACATCTCGAGAAATCCAACCGCCTACGTTTAAATCTCAGCATCTTTCAATTTATGTTCATCCTAGAAACCGCGTCCCCGCTTTCCATTTCCTATATTTTTGAGAAAATAGAACTCCGCAATTTCGCGTTTCCATTTCCGTGCTACTTAGCTTTTGGACCTGTGTTGAGTTAAGTTGTATCATTTTCCTTCTTTGGAAGATTACTAAAAGAGTGATTTTTGTGAAAGGTTACATTTTAGCTGCACATATTTTAGAGAATTTTGGAGTAGTTAGAGGGCGTAAGTGAAATTTCCCTTTCCAAAAGGATACCTTTAGTTACAGATATATCGTACAAGCAATATCAAGGGCCGCCAGTTCGGAGTTTTTCTTTCAAAACTTATTATTATATATTTTTGGGCAGTTTTCCCTCAATAGTGGTAATCAGAATTTTCCACATAAGAAGGTTCTCTTACGACGCTTCTTCTCATCCAATGGTTGTGTAATTTATTATTTTAATTACAGTCATGTTTTGTCGGGTTTGTTTTTATTGACCCTTACACAATGCATGCCGTATGTTTGAGTAAATGTTTCAACCAATTCAGTGTATATATATTTGTCAACTTTTGGTGTTGTGTGTTACCTGTCTTAAAAAATGCCCCAAGATTGGCTGAATTCTTATATATGTTGTTTGATAAGAAATTTCACATAAAAAATTTTCAGGATGTATGAATTTCTACTCATTTGTCAACAACTTATACCAATTTCGTATTTCATACAGTTTGCAGGGGAGTTTAGAAGTTTGAATTAATGGAGGAGCCTACGTTTTTCAATAGAATGATGTCTCATCTTCGCACAACATGCAAGTAGGAACAATTTTTGTTTTCCTTATCTTTTACTTTTCAGTATTTTTCTATACTCTTTAATGTGAGGCATTCCCATATTTTTTCAGTTGAATAATATATCAGTTATTAGTGGAGTCATTCATAAGTAATATAGTAGGGAAACTCTTTTCTTCTATTTCTGATAACAAGTTTCGACTAGGAAAATGGAAAACCTGAATAACTATAAAATATTATCCTATATTCCTGAAAATGTTTATTAAGAAAAACTATACTAAATTTCTACTGCTTGCAATGAATCCAGTGTGTTGTCTAATTCAGATTACAATAGTTTATGTTGCTTTAGTATTCAAATATAGTGTTACATGCTCCTAGAATTATTGATGTAATTTTTTTTGTTTTTTCCATTCTAATTTTGTTTTGTCATAAAAATTTTTAAATTTGAACTTGCTATAAATTCTTGCTGGAATGGTGGTGTTGTCTATGACCTCTTCTACAATATGTATTCTTGGACATTGTAAGCTTTTCATCTTCTATAATTTTTTTTATTTTTGAAAATTAAAGGTATTATACTGGTTATCCTAAAGATCTTGGGCCGTCACGTGTTATTCATTTTACATCAGAGCGTGAATTCGTTCAACTTCTCCATCAAGGCTATCCTGTGGTTGTTGCATTTACCATTAGGTGATTTGGAATTAATTAGCCTTCCTTTACCATCTTTCAATTTTTCTAATAAACATGTAACTCTATGGGCATAACTATTTTAATTATTCAGGGGTAACTACACCAAACATCTTGATCAAGTGTTGGAGGAAGCTGCTGCTGAGTATTATCCACATGTAAAATTTATGCGTGTAAGTTGTTTATGATTTTATCATCTTCTAAAAATCTCCTAAAAGAGATAGTTATATCAGTTTATAACATGATACAAATCTTGAAGAGCACAATATGTTTTGTACTTTTAACAAATGGAGCAAGCCACAAAGCCACATTCTTTAGTATGAAATTGGATTAGAAAAGAGAAAGAGATGATTGTGAGGATTTTTAAATTATTTATTTATGTAACATAGTTACATATTTGTGCATTGTATATGTTTCAAGTTGTCTTACTGAATGAAGCATATGATTTTCATTTGCTCATGCTATCGGTGCCCCTTATCTCCTCTTTCACAAGTCAAGCAATGCTTGATATTTTGCAGAAACTTGTAATTGTTATCATCTTCATCTTATTTTAGCATTTTAACTAGTTTCCAATGATCTTTTTGGCATTGGTTTGTTTCAGGTTGAGTGTCCAAAATATCCCGGGTTCTGTATAACACGACAAAGGAAGGAATATCCATTTGTTGAGATATTTCATAGTCCAGAACAGGTATTGTAACTTTTATTAGAATCTCATGTCTTTCCTTATTTATTTTACTTTACTCGTGGATTGAGAATGGAGGAATGATTCTTCATAAATTGCTTAAATTTATAATTTGAAATTGTTGCAACAATGTTTCCAATCGGTTAGATATGTGTCATTGTACTTGTTGTATCATTTTGCTCTTGTCTAAAGTGCTCATAGGACTAGTGTCGATGAATCTGGACAAAATGGTAGGCTAGAAAATTGATGCTTACTGTTGGTACAGTGGAACATTTGGTGACTTTGCAAGAAGCATAACTATTAAGGCAAGGAATGTGTTTCTGATAGAACTGCTAAGGTCTACATTAGAAGGAATAAAGTGACACTTAGAGGAGAAAATCTGTAAGAGCTAGAATGGTCTTGGAAGATTCATAAAAAGTTGATTGGGCTACATGGAAACAATTAGTTAAAAAGAGATATGAGAGTGGGGAATTATTTGAAGGTTAGTTGGGTTGATAGGAGATAGAGAATGTTTTTGTTATCTTTGTGCTAGGGAGGTATCTGACTCCTCAAACTGCCAGAATTATCATTTGCACTATTCAAATTATGTTCTTTAGGTAATCTGATTGTAGTAGTTGAGTGTAAATAGTGGGTTTCTCCAATTAAGTTGATAAATAAAATCAGATTCATTACACCTATCTACCATCTGTTTGTGCATTTTGGTGTGTTGTAGCTGAATTTCTACGTTGAACTCTATCAAATTGGTATTAGAAAAGTTGACTTGGGTATGGTATGTACAAGGAGGAACTCGAGTAGAAAAGGTGGAGGACGTGGTTGAAATAAGGGACTATGTTGAGGTGTTAAGGTATTTTTTGAAGGATGTAAAAACTAACATGAGTAGAGAAAGCTACAGGAAAACACCAGAAGTTGAAGGATCATCTTCAGTGGTGGAAGCTTTGGTTCAAAAGGCAGTACTAGATCCAGACCAATTTTCAATGAGTGGAGAATCAAGTGGAATTCTAGTCAATCAAATCAAAATGGAGGATAAATTCAGTGATTGGAGTTGCTAATTTTCAATGCCATTTGTTTGTGTATTTTGGTGTATTTTGACTGAATGTTTTTGCAAGCTTCTAATACGATTATTGTGTCATTATCATGGGGTTTAGTCATGTAGTATGTATTTGTGAGAGAGTTGATTTAGGAGTCAACTATGTCTCTATATCCTAGTAATAATGTTATATTAGTGGAACCATAAGAATTTCGAGTGCAAATTTCTCTTCTTTTCTTATATAATG
Source organism: Anacardium occidentale (assembly GCA_026122585.1). Lineage (NCBI taxonomy): Eukaryota > Viridiplantae > Streptophyta > Magnoliopsida > Sapindales > Anacardiaceae > Anacardium > Anacardium occidentale. The sequence goes on from JAJEJH010000553.1 coordinate 188,067, forward strand.
CAACTGGTTGCAATTCTTTCTGATTGTCTCTTTGGATTTTGCTGTCAAGTTCTTATCTTAAAGTTCAGTGCCATTTTTTATTCTTTCTTGATATGGCGCTGAAGCTTTTGTCAATAATTTATGTGGTGCAGGCAGCTAACCAAGGAAAGGGTGTTGAACCGAACGTGACAAAATACTCAGTAAAAGTTCTCCCAGTAAGTTCTGGATCATATTTTTCCTTTACCCTGTCACCATATTTCAAATTTCTGTTGCCTTCTTCATATGCATTTTCTGCTATTTGACCCAAGATTGTGCCTTTGTGAGGATGTTACTCTTTTGAACATGCACAAAGAAGATGCTTTGGTTATGTTAGAGCCAGTTTGTGCTTCTATCGTTAGTAGAATTTCTTGAAGCAATTTTATGAATTCTGTTTTATTTTTATGAGAAAATTTTGTGAAACCCCATTTTATTTTTGGATAAAATATTGATAGACCTCTTTAATATTAAAATTCATAAAAGACTTTCAGTTAAAGTCTGAAAATTATCACAATAATCCTCCGAAATCATCACAATATCACATAAAAAATTCATAAAAATCTATTAGAAACATCTTTTACATTGAAGATCTATGCATAATTGTTCAATATCACACTCGATAAGCAGGGAGTGGTTGATTTTAAATTTTTTTCCAAAGTTTACTAAATACCCAAGATTTTATGATCTCTTTTTAAGGCATTCTAACATATATAGAAAGTTGTAGTGGAACCCTTTAGTTTTCTTTCACCCTGTGATGGATCCTACATGCTAGACATGTTGCTGTAGAATGCTGTAGGGGACTTGTCTGTTAAGACTTTTTGATAACAACCTGTCGGATTCTCCCAACATAAATCACACAACTAGTAGCAACCTGTCAAGTTCTTGCAAAACAATCAAATAACACCAGCACAAGTTCTAAGAGAAGCTTCAACAGAATTTATTAATCCGCAAATCCAATGTTCAAATCAACTAAGGTAACCAAAAATCAGAAACTTTATAAAGTAAAAAAAGAAATGTAATGTGCTGGTAATAGAAGCACCTATTCTTCCCAAGCAGATTTGCCTCCCTTCTCAATTTCCCTCAAATTCTCCCTTGCCCTTTTCTTACTTGTCTCTCTTTTATATATAGTCACATTCCTTTCCTATTGTTGTTCTATTGCTTCATGTTTGTTTCCCATGTGCGCCTTCCTTCTTTGTTGCTTTATTATATTTTGCCACCTCACTATAATCAGGATTTCTCTACTTGAGTTTCTACACTTTAGTACAATTTCATGACGGGAGGCCTAACATTTCTCAATTCACCTTTATAATTCGATAAGGGCTACTCCTTTTCTGTGGAAGTGGTTGAAGTTGTTTATATTTTCCGTTTTTTAGAAGCTAGATGTTTTTTGACCATCATAGATATATGCTGATTACTTTATTGACAACATATTTAACGACTTCGTATCCACAAATAAACGTAGACGATTAATATTCAAACGAACCTTTGCTTTTGTAAATTTGTTCCTTCATTATCCTTTTCTCTGTTCTTACTTCTACAATAGCTTGAAGAGATTGTTCTACAAGATCATGTGATTAAGGCCAAGTAAATGATCAAGGTCATAACATCTTGGTATCAAAGCCTACAATGTCCGAAGACTAATGTGTTCAAGTACCCAAACAACAGATGGGTTCATTATAGAACTGGGTAATGTGAGTGTAGGACAAGAAAGAATGATGAAGCAGATGATAGAGATGGTCCAATCTTCTTAGATTAGAGAGAGACTCCTCAAGTGGGCGAAAAATTACACAAGCAAGCAAATACGATGAGTAACAAGTGGGAGTGTCACCCCAAACTAGCTAAGTTGGACTTTTTGAGATATGATTGCATAGTGGATCTATATTTTTAGGGCATCTATCTTAATGATCAAATTCAACTTGCAACATACCTGTGGTTCCAAAAACAAATAATTGAATAGGGATAGGTTTGACATCTTAGTATTTGAGACATCATTTGCAAACCTTTGTAAACTTAAATAAACTGGGAGTGTATGAGATTGTTAGATAGTTCAGTTTAATAAGTTGCTAGCAAAGGTAGGGAAGTTGACACATGAACAAGAAATTGGTTTTTTTCTACCTAGGCTCAAACAGAGCTTTAGAGTTGATGCATAAGCCTAGCATCCTAGGGACCTCAACTCAGTTATTGGACTGGCCAAATTATTTGATAGTTTGGCTTGAACCCATCTTAGATGAGAATCAAAAGCACCTGGATCTACAAAAACTCCATCATTTAGTTCGATTAGAGGAGCCAATTAGTTCTTGACAAGTCAAACACAACATCTTATTCTTTAAGGAAAAAATCTACCTTCCCTAAGATTTTGCTCTCATTTCACTCTTAGGAGAAATTCGTATGGGCAACCATGAAGGGCATTACAAGAAGCTTAAGGAGGTTTTCTTTTAGAAGAAAATAAAGGATATTGTTCGTTAATTTATTCAAAAATGTGACACTTGTTGATGCCATAAGGCCGATTACAAGAGCACTTTGGGTTATAATCACTTTCTATTGAAACGCAAGTTTGAGTGGGTATTTCAATGGATATTTCTTTGGCTTCAAAAGGTAAAAGCACACTTTTTGTAATAGATCATCTTTCAAAGTATGGACACTTTATTCCTATCTTCCATCCATAAATGACCATGATTATTGCTCAAGTATTTTTTGGGAATGTTTTTAAGCTGCATGGCATACTTCCATTAATTGTTTGTGGTCGAACCCAATCGTAACTAGTGCTTTTTGGAAAGAACTCTTTAAGTTGCAAGGTACACATTTTAATTTTAGCTTCGCTTATCAGCCCCAAACGAATAAGCAAATGAAGGTGGTTAATTGTACCATTGAGATGTATCTACGTTGCTCCACTGCTTAAGACTTATAAGGTGGACTAATTGGCTTGTGTGGGCTGAGTATTGCTATCAATACTGGCATTCACTCAATAATAACTTGGGCCATTCCCTTTGAGATAGTTTATGGGAGGCCACCTCCTACACTTCTCTCTTATGTCACGGGAACCACAAGGTAAGAGGCTGCTAAGGAGTCTCTCTTACAACAAGATGCTGTTCACCATGAACTTCACGGACACCTTGTGGTTAGCCGACAAATGATGAAGCAAATTTATGATGCTAAGCACATGGAAGGGAAATTTGAAGAAGGTGACTGGGTTATTTGAATGTCCACCCATACTGAATAGTGTCTGTCTCTAATAGAAGGTCACAAAAATTGGCTTCTCATTTCTATGGCCCTTTTCCAGATTTTACAAAAAATTGGGAAGGTTGCTTACAAGTCAGAACTTCCTATTTCTAGTCACATTTATCCTGTTTTTCATGTCCCCTTGTTCAAGAAGAAGATTGGAGTTCACCTTCAGCCCTCTCTCACGTTACCTGACCTTGGAGACCCCTCTTTGGAAGCTCAACAACATCCTGAAGTTATACTGTCTATCTATCTCCTCAATCATGAACAAGAATTTCTTCTCAAATGGAAAGGCTTGGATGATTCAGAGGCTACTTGGGTAACTACTGCCACATTATTTCAGGACTTCCCAATGTTCCACATCTTTGAGGCCTCAAATTGCTTTTGGGGGAAGAGTTGTTATTGATCTTGCATGCTAGGCATGTTGCTATCGAATGTTCTGGGGTACTTGGTCATTAGAACTTTTTCAATTTACCTTTTTAATTCAATAAGCAATGTTCTTTTTTGGTGGAAGTAGCTAAATTTGTTAATGATATTTTCCTTTTTATTTGTGTGGTCAAGGCTAAGTAAACAGTCAGGGTCGTAATATACCTTGGTTTCACTTTCTGCATTATTTTCTTTCTTTTTTTCCCTTATTCCATCTCTCTGGCTCTAAAAAATTTTCATATAAATTTCAATACTGATTTGTGTACTATATTAATTTTGTTTATTATATGTGAGAAATGAAGTTCTTCAATTCTATTTTAGCGATGATTAATTATATTGAGACGTGTTGAAAGCTTTAATCATCAAATGCTTGTGAAATAAAGTGGTGAAAATTAGTTTAGATAAAATTAAATTGAAATAAAGCAGTGAGAGCCTTTTTTTTTTTTTTTTTTTTGTATAAAGCATTATTAATCTTTTTTAGGTGTATGTACTTTTTTATTTACAAAATTTCTTCAACTTAGCCTAGCCTAAAAAAGGTTGCCTGGTTATGCTCATCAATGAAAATTGATAATTTTTTTTGTCCTATTTTTAGTTGCTTCCAATAACTTACTATGTCTTCAAAATCCAGTTCAATTACGACCTCAGTTGCTATGGGTTTAGAGAGTTTTTCAAGAGGCATGGAATACGGACGACAGATCCTCAGTAACAATTTGGTGGAAAGAGGTGGGCTGGCTTAGGGCCATAACTAGTTTAGTTGATTATCTTATCACATAAGTTGTTGAAGCGTCCAGTACTATATGGCCTTCACACATAAGTTGTTTTATTAATTTGTCATAGAATCTGGCTGTTGCATACATTTTTGTATGTCCATTGGAACATATGGTTTTAATTCATTTAAAATTATTATTATTATTATTATGCATAATTACTGCCCAATTGCTTTCGGTTTGCCTGAAAACAAGTTTTTTTATTGTTGTGCTTTGGTTGAATTCAATCAAAAAAATCTAGGGGTTTCTTAAGAAGGTCGGCCGAGAGATAAGATTTATCCTACCATATCTTAAAATGTTGGTGAATCTTTAGATGAATTTTTTCTAGACATCTTAAAGCTTAATTATGCCTTAAAAAAGTTGGTTGAATATAATGTCTAGGAAGGATCCATGTTGTTGTATCTTAAAAACTTGGTTATATCTTTTGTTTATTAGAATTCACCTAACTTTTTAAAAATATGGTTGGACGAATCTTGTCTTTTTACTAATTTTAGGCCTAATAAGATGTTTCATAGGGATTAGGGCTAACTTTTTTTTTTTTTTCAGTACATAGTTGGACCAGTTTTGTCTCATTATCTTATTTCACCAAGTTTATATTAAAAGAATTGGTCGAATCTCGGTTGAACAGGGTTTTGGGATGAATTCAGCCAACACTTTTTTCTTTCTCATATCCTTTCTGAATGGTCTGAAATCCATGGGTGTCTGAGCACAAAACTCATGTATATCTTGAATGTTCACCCAAGATCATCCAAAATAAAATTTGACTTGGATATGGGGAGAATTTTTACTTTCCAATGAAGTTTCAGCACCCACCGACTCCCCTAAAATATTTTCTAAGCTTGGTAGATGAAACGGGGTGGGCGTTTACACTTCCAAGTCTCTCCCTAAACTTGTATATGTGTATAACTTTTACAATTTGTGCTTTTAAAATAATTTTAAAACAAAAATGAAGCAACGGAGGACATATTTCGAACTCACTGACACAGTTTAAGATCTCAAGTTTTGATCAAATGAACTATATTGCATCTAGTAATGAAGTGCATTGGCTAATATACTCGGTGAATTTTGAATAGCTTCCATTTGATCCAAATCTTAACATGTCATTCATGTAAGTCTAAACTATCTAATATTAGAGAAATTATTTAAATAATCAAAATTTAAATATAAAATATAATTCTTTTTTTTTTATTTTGATGATTCTATTTTAAATTTCGTGTGTGTTCAACGATGCGTGATACATATAATAATAAAATCGTCGATTTTTTAACAATGTCGCACATGGATGATATGCTTAGTACACATACCTGAAATTTTCTCTTATTTTTCTATTTCTCTCATGTCTACTTCTCCTTGTCTCTGTCTAACCTATCTCATAAATAATTTCATTTCTATCAAAACTGAATTGTTAAACAGTTTCATGTTACTTAATTTATCAATAATACTTTGGCTATATCTATTAATAGTTCAATGACATATCTTTCTATAAATTAATATAGAATGCAATGAAGTTATAATATCGACAATTGTCTATAGGAGACTGATGTTTTATACAACTTTGTCAACCACTTTATTATAGTTGCCTTTTAAACTCGAGTTACCTTATCTTCTCATTTTCTTATAGAAAGTGCTAAAATGTTTATTGTGACTTGCAGGTTTCCATTTATGTGATGGTTTCATTTTGATAACACAATTCCGTACTACAATTTTGTGCAAAAACAGTCACTTTCCAACAAGAAGAAGAGAATAAGCAAAGAAAACAACATGTGAAGAAAAGGAGAAAGAGAAAATAATAGAAAAAGGTAAAAAAGTAAGAAATTTTTTCATGTATGTATTCTATCTAAGCATGATATGTGCATTTTCTATGCATAATACATGTATTACGCGTGCTGTCTATGTGCAATATTATTAAAAAAGTCGACAATTCTATCATTACACATATTATGTATAATTAGGTACGTGTAAAATTTGGAGTTGAATCGTAAAAGTGAAAAAAAAATTATATTTTATATTCAAATATTAGTTGTTTAAATTAATTTCTCTTAATATTACTCATAGACCAACCTAATTCAGGTGGGCTTTAAAATTAATTTTAAGGTCTTTCAGTATTTCATTATACTTAGCTTACTAATGTATTAAACTATATAATGTATTTAATGCGTATTTCTAAAACGGTTATATAATGGATTTAGTGCATATTTCTAATCACTCTTTGTAGTTTGTTTAATTTAGTTTGCCGAACTATTCCAAGTAGCTCTAATTAAATTAGAATACATTATGTCAACAAATATTATTTTAGATAACTTTCTTTCGCGACACAAGGGATTTATATAAAAATGTTTAATAATAAGCTTAAACATATTTGGTTTCATACCTTTTGTTTCATAAATATAAGACATCGAAATTGTTTGTAACACTCATATATATGTCTTAGAAATATTATAATTGTTTCTTAATTATCAGATGTCATTGATGGTCAAGATAAACATAGAAAATAGTTAAGTTTTAGACAGATCTATGATTGTACATGGTAAATTTACATCTGTGCATAATGTGCCACGTGGATAAGTGAGAAAAGCAGGAAAAAATGAATTTACAATTTGATGTACACCTATGCATCTTGAGGATCTACACCCATACATGGGGTCTAATCTAAACTATATAAATGGGACCATTATTCAATATTTTCATAAAATATCTTTTATAATGCTTTTCACAAATCCTCCAAGAGTCTTTAGAGAGTTTTCTAAGCCTTTTTTCGTACAATTCTGATGATCAGAGTAAGAATTCCAGTGATGAAGAAAGCATGTCATCAACTAAGGTAAATAGGGATTTCCTCTCTAATTGTGCATTTTAGGTTATCTTTTCAATATTTATTGATTTGAATTGAGTTATATTATGATGCATTAAGATTATATGACGATTCTTGTGATTGTAACATGCTAACTGAGATTATAACTGGATAAAATCAGACTATGTATCAAGTTCAAGAATATCAAGAATTAGGTTTAAAGATTATGTTCTTATGTTCTTGAAAAGTTTTGATGGATCAATGGTTACAGGTGCATATACGAATTTTGTTAATCATCTTGAATTGAGTATGTCTATGAAAATTGGCAAAAATGGCCGAAATTCGTTAGTAGCTACTATAACAAGAGGTGAACATGCAACAACAATCTAAGGGTGCATACCTAGATATGGAAACTAAGTTCCCACTCACAATCCATGTAACAAGCTACACAAGCAAGAAGGGTAAAACAATTAGCTCATCAATCGATGTTGCTTCCCATATCGAGTAAAAGTATAAACATAACAAATAAGTATAAAGAAGGGATCAATATCATGAACGATACGAAATGAAATGAGTTGTATTTTTAATTTGTATGACCCAATTGTTGATGCTGAACATTTCTATGATAGAATTTGGTGCTGCCAACATTTGATGGGCAAGTTGATATACCTATCTATCACTAGGTGTGATATTACCCTTAGTGTGAGTGTAGTTAGCCAATTCAAACACCCTCTAATGAAAATGCATATAAAGTTAGTAGACCAGATTTATCATATTCAAAGAGTAGTTCTGGCAAAGGCCTTTTATTTTAGAAAAAAATAATAAAAAAAACAAATAGAAAGAAATCAAAGAATTCATGGACACAAACTAGGCAAGTTCGCTTGAAGATAACAAATCAGCCACATGTTACTATACTAAATTATGGAGAAGTTTAATGATTTGGAGGAGCAAGAAATAATAGCAATTAAATAATGTAGAAGTAGGAATATAAGACCATTTCTCAGTGAATTTGTGAGCTCACCCAGTTGGTAAGCATTGCATGAGACTACATACTTATGCATACTTTAACTCAAGACACTTCCAACACTTTTTTGGGTTCCAAAACCATACCCTTAGTGAGAAAATTTACTTAAAGCAACGTGTTGACTTTTCAAAATTTCAAACATGCTATAAAATTAAAGTCAACCATCGTTATTTGTGATCTAAGGCTACAAGTTTTGATATGAACGTCAAATAATTAAAATGAGCATGTCAACCTATCATATGTTTCAATTAACTCTTAAGAAGGTGATATTCTCACAAAAACTATGTTAAAGAGAGATTTGATTCTTTTGCAAGCAATGCGGGAATGAATAACTTCAATTCACTAGGTTGAAGCTGAGTGTTATAAAAATAGAATAAAATCCAATAATTTTGGGGGGTGTAATTTAGAAACTAGTGGTATATGATTAGGGTCAATTATACTTTTTATGTTGGTAGATTTTTTATTTCCTGTCCTACAAATCTAGTGCCCAATTTAGGAGTTTATTAATCTATATATTGTAGTCTCTTAGATGAGTAGGAAGTGTGTGTATTCGTAGGTGCTCAACAGTACCTTTCTTTTGGAAAACAATTTTTAGATACAACTATAAAAACTAGAGTAAAATCATTAAAAAAAAAAAAAGGATCAAAATTCCATTTTGCTATATTTTTATAGTTTTTCATTAGAAAAATAAATTTTTTAAAATATCATTTTCAAAAATTAAAATATAACTCAAGAAATTAAATCATCATTTAGTTTTTGAAAAATTTTTAACCAATTACAAGCCGAAGTTCAACTCTATTTGGGTTTATAAGGGCCCATTAATGCCGCAGTCCAAAACATAAGGGATGAGGAAGCAAGTAAAGTGTCTAGGAACCCACCACTATGTTCGGAAATAAATTATCTTCATTAATAATTAATTAAAAAATTATAAAGTGGAAATTATGTAAAATCATTTACCTCTGTTTTTTGTGTAAGAGCTGCTGGCACTCAACGCTGCACTTAATTTCCGGACTGAATCAAAACATTCTCTTATGCCCTAATTTAATATGTCAAAAATTAGTGGCTTTTAAGCGTCGAACCCACTCATTATATCAAATACAAAGAATCCAAACCAGGTTTAGCAGAAAACTTACGTTTTATTGTTGTGTACAGAGTAAATATAACACTAAACGAAAGCCAGCTTTTCTCATGCATTTTTTTTTTTCTTTTTATGGTTGTCATATGTTAAAAATACAAGACAAGATAAAAGTCCCCTTCCCCTATACCAAACAATGAAGCGAGAAAATAAACAGGAATTAAAAAACGACTCCTACTTGCTCTCATCCATGCGGTCATTGCGGTTGCAAGACTGAGACATTAAATCCTTGTCGCCTTGCCTCGACTCTTCAGACTCAGATGCCACTATAACAGAATCTTCAAGTGCCTCCAGGAATGACAAAACAGTGAACTTGTCTGCATATTTCAAGTCAGATTCCCAAGTCAATTTTTTATTAATGTCTATGAAGGTTAAAGCCCTGAAGCAACTGCACATCGTGGTTATAAAAAGAACATAAATGAAGCTAATACATTGCATCACATTATTTTTTCCTGCCCCATTTTTAGTAGTTTTCTAAATCTACTTTCAACAACACTTAACAGAGAGTAGATGAAGATGTATTATAACTATTAAGCACATCGAACAGCCTGAAGGACTTGTCCTCGATGAAAAAACTTACAAAAGTGGGCAGCTCAACATGCATGATAATGTTGAGGCAGATAGACAATGACATAAACATTGAGCTGTTTGTTTATTTTTTCATTTTGTGATGCATGAACATAAAAAATAATTAAAAAAATATGAATTAAACTTTGCATTTCTAGAGTTTCTAAATTAGTTTGGCATGTTTATCTCAAAGCAGCATTTTAAAAAGGAAAAACGAAATACATTTGGCAAATTTGTCTAAAAGCGAATATTTTGAAGTGCAGAATAAGGGAAAGAAACATGTTCCTGTACAAAAATAAAAATAAAAATGGTATAAAAGCCTTTCAAAGTGTTCTCACCCTTTTCAAATTCCAAAGAATAAATTAAAAAGCAAATTCGCTTGTTTCATGTGAATTAAAAACAGAAACAACGCTGAACAGCTTCTATACATTTTTTAAGGAAACAAGAAAATCTGGAAATAGTTCCATAAACAAACAAGGCTATAGATAGTGAAAGTTGAAGTGTACACACATTTACTTGGGTCAACCCCAAACTGAGACAGATCTATTTGTCCTGTTCGAAGTACCTGCAAATAACATGAAACAGTCATCCTCATTAAACAGCCACCATCTCGCAAAAATGAAGAGTAAAAATTAAGGCCCCCAACCACTCACATAAGTAAATGAATCTACTTGTTGACGGAAAGGAGGGCTCTGCAGCAACTCCAGTATATCTTCCGGATTCCATTGACCCTGCAACATCATAATCATATCAACTTGCCATAGTAGAACATGAACACAACAATAGGGCATACCTCAGGTAAGTATGGTGCTAATCTTTGCTCAAATGATAAAGTCTCTATCAATGGCCTTATCAAATCTGGCTTCAAAATATCCCCTAATCCCAAGCCTGCACCCGAAATAAAAAAAAAAAAAAGGAGGAAAGAAGCATATGAGTAGCTTAATTAATATAGAAGTGATCTTATATCTAGTACCAGCTACACAAATACACTATTACCATCTAATTAAACATATGAGGCACCAGAGTACAAATTTTCACATATAGTGAGCAGTCAATTTCCTAGGATTAAGGGATCAATTCCCTTTAAGCACATTTGTCATAAACACAGCATAATCAAAACAAAGAATACTCGTTAAAATCTTACAACGGTCCAACAATTCTCTTGCACCCTCTCCATTATCAATAACTATTTAATCATTTGACCTGCCAAATATACAAAGTCTAGATAAACATTGGCATATGTTGTATTGAGAATACAACTGTGACAACAATGACTCTGTTATTAAGTACTTAAAAGTTAATTTTCATTTCTTTTTATTATATTCAGTGTTTTGGTGCATGCCCATTTGCATGTTGAAAAGATTAATTCCATGGTAGAGGGCTGAGAAAACAGGTGGACACCATGCGAACTTTAACATTTTTTATAATGTGTGATTTCAACATACATCAATGCTGCATTGCACCAAATAGAAAAGGTAATGAGGAAAAATTGTACATAAGATTTAGAATTAGAATTCCTCTTCAAATGGTCCAAGAATAGGCATATTGCAAAGATCCTACAATGGTAACAGCCCATAGAAAAAAAAGGATCAGAAGCTTGAGTGTATTAGCTTCTATTACTATGTTATTATAGGTATCTTAACAGTCAGCATATAAAAGAAGTATCAATTATCACCTCCATCAGGATCTCCAGCAATATCTGCAACATAGTCATCACATAATTAGAGCTGCGAGTGACTTCAGGTGAAGTAGAACACGTTAAAAAGAATTGCAATGCAAGAAACCAATACCTGCAGGTTCTATGTTACTCAAAATTCTTTGCAGATCTTCCAACTTAACTGGTCCAGAGGAGGAACTAACATCACTAATTACTTCTGCACCTAAGTTTGGGACCACTAGATTTCCCGCTCTGCAAGCCATGAATAACAATTGCACAATAGAACATCAAACAATAGGCAAACGAATATCTTAAAAATCAACTTGTGCGAGTATAAGTGATCACCAATTTTAATTAAGGCTACTTTCACAAAATTGCATTATCATATAAAAAAACAGTATACTATACTATGGTAATTATATATATGTACATATATAAAGCTTCAATGTTGCTTGTCAGTTATTGTCATTACAAGAGTGGACAACTAATGATTTAGTCAACTGCATTATGACAGAACTTAAAAGCTCAGATAATAAAATCTCTTGACGAAACTTTACAAGTGGCCTTCATGTCAGCTTTATGGGACATCAGGTCAGTTAAACCAATTTCCCTTGAAAGAGGGAAGAAAGCAAATCACTCCAGTGAGCAGCATGTTCCTCTCGAACACTCGCACATCAAAATCCACATGAAGATTTAGATAGTCACATTTCTTGGAAAGATCAGACATCCCCTCTTGATTACCAAAAGAAATACGATACCTCCATTTAAGATGAGGCAACTGGTAGTAATATGTAATTAGATCAAACGATATTGTTGGTATACTTTAGCGACCTCTATTTCAATTAACTTATGGGATACTTTTTTCACATCCATCTTACAAGAAAGGTATTATTTCGCATTTATTTTGATTATCTTGGTTGCAATTCTTTTTTTTTTTTTTACAAATTCAGATAAAAGAATTAGACAGTCATGAGTTAAAAGCTGTTTGGCAACCTAATTGTAAAGATCAATTTAGTTTTTCTATGGGGTATCTGAAGTTTTGGTAAGTGCACTGGTAATGCTCTGTCATCATATTGCAATTAATAAAAATTTCATACGTTTGAAATCACCAAATTATAGGAAGAAAAAGCATAGTGTGAATGAAGTTGAGAGTTGAGATGAAAACCTATTGGTACCATGAGTCCCACCAACATCTCAAACCACTCAAATACTTATTCATCAGTATCAAAGCTAATAATACTTCAATATGAGTTATAAGGAATGACCAACAAGGTTAAGATTCTAAAGTCTAAATTCAAACCTATAGCAAGCAAAGACGTTAAAAGTATAATAAATGAAAATTGCGGGAATGTTAGAATGAAAAGGTTTACTAAAGAGGCTTCTGGTCACTGTAGTTCTACCTTGATGAAACGTCATCTTCAACCATGTCTTCAGAAACTTGTAAAGCAAGAGAAGCATCAGGATCTTCTACATTAAGAAACTCTGCAGGAAAAAAGAGAAACACAATATTTTAGTTGATGGAGGAATGCTGGACAATATTTGAAATTAGGATAATAATAACGATAAAGGAATTGGAGAATATTTGAATAACAAAAGATTAGGATAATGATGGAATTAATTAAAGGGAATTAAGGATTTAAATAGAGTTTGAATGAGGATAGAATATTATGATATGCACAGAACAAACAGGGCAAAGCAGTGAGGAAAAAGAGAAGAAAAATATTAGATTTTTGGGCAGCTTAGCTGTGGGCAGCGTTATGTATATTTGGGAGGTTGCCAGCTCCTTGAATTGTCAGAATGGGATGCTCCGACTCCTTGAATTGTCGGTTAATCCTATTGTAATCCCTTTTTATCAACAAAATAGTTCTTTTCTTTATTTGTTGTGTTTCTTCAATGTTGTTTGGATGAAATTGATTGAGTTTACCATACGAGTGCAAGACTAACTCTTTAAAGCTACTAATTTCAGATACCTAATGGCCGATTGATGTAAAAGTTGACAGAGCTACACAATTGCGAGTCACCTTCAGCGTTAGGCTCCTGAAAAACAACAGAGTTCAGAATCAATAACTAGTAAAATAAATGGTGCTACACCAAAGGAACAAAAACAAGCTTGACCTGCATCCAAATGAAGAACTTCCTATCATCAGTATTGAACTTCAAAATGTATACCCTTCCTGATGCTTGATTAACCTGCGTTAAAAAGATAACCATCATAATGAAGATCAAAGACAAGAATCAAGATATTCTCAACCATAAAAGCTGAATAGTTCAAGACAAAAAATGATACCTTCTCAAAAACTGCTTCATCAGGAAAAACAATCTGATCCTGTAACATCTTGCATCAAGGAATATAAAAAGGTTCTACAAAGCAGCACCAGCAATAATAGATGCAATAATGACACAAACAATAAGAACAGATCATGATATCAAAGGAGACTAACATGTCTATTTTTAAGCATGCAGACAACCGTAAATGGCAAGGGCTATCTAATATTGTACAGTTAGGTTACAAAGAATAACTCAACAAAGTTGGTGCATCATGTGTTAGAAAAGGGAGCCTAAAGATTTAACCATTGTTCCTTCACTGTCTTGTATCTTCAAAGTTAGGTTTAAAGTATGTGGAAAGGCTGATATTGAGGCTCATACCAACCTACAACAAAGTGCAGTATCCTGTCCTTATATAATGTCATTGTTTGTTTCGGTGGAGAATAAAAGTTGTCCTCTGTACATATCGCATGTCAGCTATGACAAAATGGTTTGGGTTATTTGTAAAGAAAATAAAAGGAATTTATGGAAGATAAGCATGAAGACTTGGAGCTGCTAAGGGAAAGAGTTCTCTAGATTCTATGAGAGCATCAGAAACAAAGAAATCTAAAGGGAAATTGTTTTTATTTAATCAAGAGGATTAGTTAGCTACCTTATCTTTATTTTCACAATATTACATCCTGTTTGAAATTTTTGTAGTAAAGTCTTTAAATTCATTTTTATTGTCTCCTCTATTCAATGGAAATTTAGGTTCACGCCTTAGCATATCATTACAAAAACAAAAATAAAAAAGCTCATCAAGTTAGTTGTTATTACATACCAGACAGACAGAATTAACCAAAGGAACAATAGTACACAGATGGAGTAAGAAACTGCATTGAGCATAAGAAACACAAAAGCTAAGAGAACCCATACATCCAAAAGTTCTTTATATTTCCAAAACCTTCACCAGTCTACAATGAAAAGGTCCTTACCAAGCGTACACATCCCCTAATACTCACATATGTACTCATCTCACAAGTAAGGCACTTTCCATTCCATTTCTGAAGCAACATGGATAATGAACAAAAGTTCAGCAATTGGAAATTTCCATGACATGTTTTTCCCTGTACTAGAAACATTTGATTAACCGTCTAAAAGAAATTGTGTAAAATGAATGACTAACTTTAGTCACACTTCTCTTGTTTCTTATCCCACTATTAGCACTATCTTCTATGCCTTGGATCTCTAGACAGCTGCCTTTATTAATTTCATGGCCAACTAGTTACTCAGCTCAAAACAACATCCAATTTCAGCTCTTAAACCTTGGCTATACCTGAGTTGCCTCCAATACCAAAAGAGAAGCCATTGTGACAATAGTTATCTAAGTTTTTTATTAGAAAATAAGGCCAGAAACTAAAAGAGAGATAATTAACAAGAGGAATACATTAATCAAAAGCTCAAATACAAAATCGAGAACTGACATCAAGTAAATGCAACTCATGCTTCAAAATTCCTGAAGCACAAACTTTTAACATTAACCTGGACCCCTCTGGAAACCAAAACAAAGATTCAAATGTGAAAACTAGCAATTTTTGTACAAACAAACAAGAAAATAAGTGAACAACTTTTAGTTAAATAAACAAAAAATAAAGAACATTGCAATTTGGATACGTCTTCAACAACATTTTGAGTGCGATCAAGCCACTGAAAATGGATCAATCCCTCATCTCCCTGACAGAAAAAAAAAAAAAAAAAAGGCTAATGTTCAAATATTGTGCTGAATGTTAGCCCAAAAGACAAATTTCAAAATTAGAAAAGTATGTTCAATATTATTGATACAGAGCATGGATGGATAGAAGAATTGAAAATTTGAACCACGGTAGATTACTTATACAAAGATTCTTGGAAAAAAAAAAAAAACCCAGAGAGAAAAATCTTCTCAAATTCAACATACCCTCGCTATGCGAACAAGTCCCTTACGCAAGTCAGGGGCAACCCTCTTTCCCTCAAAATTCATTTTACCAGCACGAAACTCCAGTAGAACTTCCTACAATCGTATGTTCACAAGATCTATAAATAAAGAAAATAAAATTGCAAAAATACAATAGAACGCTGATGATAATAATGAAAAGAAAGAAAGAAAATCAGACATGCATGCCACAGATATTCTCAGTCATTACAAAGTATAAGCATTAGGTGGATAAATACATTCTAACATCAACAAAAAACAATACCAAACTGCAGAAGCAGCAAAACATGTATCATAAGAGGCTTAGAGGAAATTATGCCTTCAAAACATTATCAGCAAAACTTACTTCAAACGATATTTTCAATGCACAAGCCAAGAACCCGTACACAACAAAGAAAGCAAACATTAACATGGAGAGTAATTATTAGAACTTGGGTAACTAGGCATGCAATTGTTCCTTCAAGAAAAATTTCTTCACAAACTTAAAAGGAAAAAAAAAAAAAACTAGATGATTAAGCTAAACGAGATCCAAGTTGAATATAATATTTTATCTCCTTTCTAAATTATTCAAATCTCAAACAATCAAAAAACTAAAAGTTTCGTTACAACCCAAGTTTTGTAAAGCAATTATCTACATTATAAGATTGAGACAAGTGCAAACAATATTTAAATTGAAATTATAAGGATTTTGAGGAGATACCTGCATTGCTGGAAAAGCTTCAGTCGACGAAGAGTCCATCACTCGATTTTTGTATTGTGTTTTGTAAATTGAATTGAATTGGCTTCAAATTCAAATCAAACCCTAGAAACAGATTGCTTACTCAATTTCAGCCGAACTGTCGTAAGCATGCGAAGCAGTGAGTGGGCTTTAATAGCCCAATTTCGCACAACCCCCTTTCGTTCAATTTAATAGTTACCTAAGGCTACTTCCAACATTATAACATCGTTTCACTAATTCTTTTAATATTCTAATTGTTTTATTCACTTGTTATAAAAATTCTATGAAATTTTAAAAACACACATTAAGTATTGCAATGCCAAGAGAAAATATCAATTTTTTATAAAGGTAATGGTTGCTATCCAGCTATAATATGGACCAATTTTTAACTCAGTACAAAAGTTGTTAACATGAAAAATCATGATACTGATTCAATGTAAGTTGTAATAATGAACAAAACATTTTTTAATGTGGTTTGTATTGAATTCTTAGTATGTTGATGATGATAAAAATATATTTAAAAGATTTACTCATAGCATGATTTAGTTCATGACAAAAGTAGTCAAAAGTTTTATTATTGTAGGTTTCAAGCATCACACGACTATGTGTTAATTGAGTACGATCGTATGCGAAGTTACATTTTAACTTATGTGTAAAAAACACGGCACTATATCCATAACTGTGCTAAGGCTTGTAATTTTCTAAAAAAAAATTTAGGTCAAACACAATCATTAACATGATCGTGTTTATACATTTTCGGTCTAACACTATTATTTTTAATCATGAAAATATATCATGTTGAGTTAAAAGAATAAAAATCAAAAGTATGAATACGTTTGAATAAGACACACAATCATATAGTAGTAGTTATGAGAAGACATGACTGTTAAGATCGTGCAGTCTCATTATAAGAGATGATCAAGATGCTCAATCAACGTATAATCGTACCGGATTAAGATAAACAAACATGTGATGTGAAGCAAGAGTAGCACTATCGACCTCGTTATGTAAAGGCTTATTGGATGTAGTTCACAAAACATGACCTTATAGTTTTGGCACACGAACATGCGTGAGCAAAATAGCTATCGTATGTGTCTTGTATGTTGATAGTGTTCTGGTACCTTATGAGCTTTTGGAATTTTAAGAGATATACATGAAAAAATGGAGCACGACCATGTGTAGAAAACACACTATCATCTGTGGTTGGCAGGTGTTGTAAATTTGACCATTGGAAATCTATTAAGATAATAAATTAGGCAAGCACGACTGTGCACCCAATGGACACAACCGTGCACCTTAAAATTTATTGAAGTGTCATTCTTTTCACCTGCCAACCATGCACTATATATATATATATATAAAATTGTACATAACAACTGAACATGGGTGAGAAACCCACTCAAAACCATATCTTACTCTCCAGTCATCTTGTGCTTCAACTTAGGCTCCACTCATTGATCTACAAAAAGGGAAGCTGAAGGGATGAGTGATAAATTACTCAGTAAGTAATATCTATCTCTACCCTCAAGCACAATTCTACTATGACTGCCTTCATGACCTATCACAACACTCTATAATTTATTTAGCGTCTTAGCTCATTCTATTTTGATCTCTGTATTTGACTTATCGTCTCTCCTTATCTAATAGACTATGCTAGTCTATTTCTTACCCTACTAGCTTCTCTTTTTTCCATTTATCTCATTGTCTATGTTTCTAATTCATACCATGCTATAAGTACGTATATGGATATTTGTATATAACATAGTATGAAAATTATTTAGATAAGTGTGCCTCATCATATTAAACTTTCTTTTTAGACTTATTTCTTTTCTATTTCTTAATATAGTATATGGGTTCTTTGGTACTTATGATTTCTCTGACATCTTCTCTGATTTCTCTTTTTGTTTCTCATTATAATACACATTATACTATAGTACTGGTGACTTGTCACGAGTCTCTGTCTGATTTTAAGCTTTATTTTGTTCCTTATTTTACATTTTGTTTCTTAATTATGTTGTAACTTACTTATTGTATAACTTACTTATTTTATTACTTGTTTAATAATCTATACTTATTCTCTTTTAGTATTATCAAATTTACTTGATTTGACTGCTACTAATCATGATCTTTTTGATTTTGTTTCTTTTTATATTGAGTATGACATGATATGATACATGCTGAAATCATGTCCATGCTAAAAAACATGCATTAGCCTTTGAAATCATAATGTATTTGAAATATGTCTCTTATATGTGTGTGTGTATAAAGGAGTTATATTTGAAACTGTTGTACTGATCGGACTGATGAATATAAGGATTTGACATCTTAGTCATATAAATTGTATCATATTAGTGATATGTCAGTAAACTAAAAATATCTTACTATACTAATGTTGGACCCCTATGGATTTTGAATTGATGCAAAATATATGTTAAAATATCTAACTGGTTCATGCATGTGTTGATCATGACAAAGAGGACCAAAGGTTTTTATTTTTACAGATTTTGCATGACACACGACCATGTGTCATTGAAGCACGACCGTGTGTGTGAGCTCAGAATACAACACACGCCCTGGGTCAGTCGTGTAGAGCGTTCGTGCGCAAAGAAAGCAGGACGCACGACTGTGTGTTTTTCGAGCACACGACTGAGTGTCATTTAAGTGATGGATGCACACTCCTGTGCATATCCAGCCATGCCCGTGTAAGAAAAGATTTGCTGGATACACGCCCGTGCAGCTACAACACACGCCCGTGCTACCTAGATAATGTTGATCGTGTGCTAATTGTGTGGGTATCGTGCATGCAACTGTGTGAGCTTCTGGAATTCTGGAGAATCAAAATTTCAAGGACACACGACCGTACGTGTATGGACACACAACCGTGTGGGTACGCGCGATAGGAAAAATGTGACCGTTGGAAAGTACAGAAAACAGGAAGCACGACCGTGCATCAGAGGGGCACGTCCGTGTAACTTTTCAGAAAAGTTTTCAACGGTTCTCAAATCACCCCAACGGCTAGTTCTTCTCAATCCTTATAAATTGGAGGTGATTTGAAGATTGAGGGGTTAGAGAATCAGCACTACAACTTGCATTTTTCATTCTCTAATCACTTCTCCAAAAATTTCTCTCACAAACTCATTTGTAATCACTTAGAGAGAAACCTTGAGAGCATATTGTAAATTAGCCTTGTGAGGTAAATCTTTGTATTTTCACAAACCCTTGGGCGTAATCCCGTGAAACTAGTATTGGGGCGTAATTCCTGTTAAAACTAAGTTAAGGGCGCAATCCATTGTATCAAAACTAGTGTTAAGGGCGAAATCTCTTGTATCAAAACTATTGTAACTTCGGGGTTGAAGATAGTGGAAGGAAGATCTTCAAGCGAGATTGCTTGGAGTAGTGGACGTAGGAGACGTGGAGAAGCTCCGAACCACTATAAATCGGCTGAGCATTTCTTTCCCTTTACTCTTTTTATATTATGTATTTGCTTGGTTGTATTGAAATTGTGTTTAATTGATTTCATATTTGAATGGTTGAATTGGTAGAATAGGAAAAGTTTTCGAAATTGACAAATATTTTTAAATAACCTATTCACCCCCCCTCTAGGTTATATGTCATTTAGCATTTGGGGTTTTAACAATTGGTATCAGAGCTTGGGCTCTTGTTTTCGAAAATCTAACGATTTTTAGAGCTTAAGATCTGTTTTCAAAACTTTAATGGTAAATATTTTTCAAAAACCAATTTTCGAAGAAGGGGGTAGTTTAAATAGGCCACCCTTATTTTGTGGTATAAATTACGGTCAATGGAAAATTCGTATGAAATTTTTTATTCAATCCATTGACTATAAACTTTGGAAAATCATTGATAAGGGTGATTTTGTCCCTATTAATCTAAATACAAATTTGCCCAAAAATGAATTTGAATTCAATGAAAATGATGAAAAATTGATGAGTTTAAATTCAAGGGCATTAAACATGCTGTTTTGTGCTTTAGATACCATAGAATTTAACCGTGTCTCTTCTTATGAAACAGCACATGTGTAGCATCTCAGGTTAGAAAGCCCTTAGGGGTAGAGTATTGGGGTTAGAAACGGGATTCAGAGAGAGATTGAGAGTCTGGTAAAGTTTAGGGGTGAGTTAGTAAGTTTTCGGAGCCGTGTGGCTTTCTTAGGAATCCTTTCGGAAGGATTCGATCAGGCGAGTGAGCAGGAAATGAATTAAGTTCATTTTCCCTTGTGCACGCTCGTGCATCATTGATGCACGACCGTGCGTGGCATAGTATATAAGTGGTAGCCGTAAGACTTAGTTTCTTTTCTCACCCAAATTTCACTTGAACCAATTCTCTCTTTATTTCAGTAGCTCCTCCTATTCCTAGAGAAGAAATCCAGTAGTCGGTTGCCCCCAATCCGGTTAGAGAGCATAGAGATTAGTCCGGAAAGCTTGTTTCTAGAAGCATGACAAGAGGTAAGTGTTCTTTCACTTCTTCTCGCAAATTCCCAGCATGTTTGATGAGTTTTGATGTCATGGATGAGTTATTTGCATGTTGATGAATGTTGAAATTTCTTATATGGCTTTGCATGTCGATTTTGATGAAGAATTTCCACCCTTGAAGCATGCATGTGTTGTATGTGTGCTTTAGTGAGAGAAATGGCTTGCTTTCATGGTGAAATGCTTAAGACTTGATGCATGTAAGAGTTGGGGCTTGAATTGTGTTGTTTGTGGTGCTGGGAATGCATATTTGAAGTGTTATTGCAATTGATTGTGAAATGGTATGCGTTTGAGGCAAGTTTCTAGGCGATGCTTTGTTGAAGAACCAAACGCACGACCGTGCGCCTGCATGGCACGGCCGTGAGTCTTTGTTTTTCCAGATGTACACCCGTGTGCACGCCCTCTGTGCACGGCCAGAAATTACCCATGCACGATCGTGTGTCCGCATACGCACGCCCGTGCATGCCTTTCAGTGAATGTTTTCCAGGAAATTCCAGTAGCGTGCACGGTCAGGCGCACGACCAGCGCACGACCCCGTGCGTCCTGGCTCATGCCCGTGCACCTTTCATGCACGCCCGTGCACCTTTCATGCACGCCTGTGCACCATCAGTTTTTCAGAAAAATGATTAATTATTGATTAATTAAGCATGCAAATTTTGAACAAAGGTTAATTGGCTTCAGATAAGCATCAGATGAGCATGAAATCAGATAATAAGCTGCATATGTATATCATGGCATTACATGTAGCTTCAGAGAGGATCAGGGGATCCGAATCCAACAACATTCAGTATTCAGAACCTGATGTACGGGTAAGAGTATAGGTGGGACACGAGGGGGCATCTGTGGGATCCAGCCTTCTGACACCAGTCAGAACGCTCAGTAGTATTTTCGATTCAACTTTCTGGCACCAGTTAGAATGTAGCATTTCAGTTTCAACCTTCTGACACCAGTCAGATCGTACATCAATATTCAGATTCAGCTTTCTAGGCAGTAGCTAGACTGTTTAGCCCACATGGCCAGGATGCCGAATCCTTGTGTTCACCAGTCTGATCAGCATAGCAGGTACCTGAGGGTACAGAGAGGTATTCAGATGCATCCAGTATTTTCAGTAGCATGACATGACATACACATCATGACATGAATGATAATGAGAATGAGATTCAGTTAACAGTTTTCAGATTCCAGCAAGCGCATAGATGTATGATTAGGGCCAAGGCCCAGGTATGTTTGATTTATATGATTGTTTGTGCTTGCTTGGGTATTGAGGGAAGTAAGGAGCGCTTACTGGGTGATCTTTATCACTCATCCCCCTCCTTCTTCCATCCTTTCAGGTGTTCATGCTGGGTTCGAAGAGCGGTTGGATCGAGGCTGACGGAGAGGGCACGCACACACATGCCGATCGCAGTTATATGTATATCAGTTTTGGACCTGTGTGGTCATGTGTACCTTTTGTACATTTTCAGATGTATCCAGATGTACAAAAACGATATGTGTATATATGTATAGGCCAATGGGCCCATTGTACAGAACAGATGACGCATATATTCAGTTTTGCTTTCGCTTATGTATTGTTCAGTAATTTCATATTTTATTTTCGTAGGATTCCCGTCGCGGGTACCCAGATTTTCAGATTATTAATAGAAGGCCCATTCAGTTTTCAGCAGCAAGGGTACTCGTGGCGGCAGGTCCTACAACATGAAGCTTGGATGGTCCTCCAAATGACTCATAAAGGTACAAGCTAAGTGAAGGAATCCAAGGTGGAAATACTTTTCCGTGAATATGAGCTCTTTGAGATGAAGAAAGATGAGAGCATCACGGAAATGTATAAGCGATTCTCAAACCTAGTGAACGAATTAAGAGGATTAGGAAAAAGGTTTGAGAATGTGGGGTTGGTCAAAAAGGTGCTAAGATCATTGCCAGAAGCTTGGAGTATGAAGGTAACGACAATTGAAGAATCGAAGGACTTGACCAACATGGGCATGGACGAATTGATCAGGAGTCTTCTAACTCACGAAATGAAATGGATGCCCAAGAAGGAGGAGAAAAAGAAGAATATCGCACTCAAGGTTGAGGAGGATACAAGTGAAGATGAAGAAAACTCAACTGAAAGGGAGAGCTCAATGGATGAAGAAGATTTGAGGATGCTCTCCAAGAAGTTCAGCAAGTTCCTCTCAAAAGGAAAAAAAAAAAAAGAAAGAAAAAGTGGTGACTTACTATGAGTGCGGAAAAGAAGGACATTACCAGTAAGAATGTCCTCGGAGGAAAAAGA
Organism: Anacardium occidentale; assembly: GCA_026122585.1. Lineage (NCBI taxonomy): Eukaryota > Viridiplantae > Streptophyta > Magnoliopsida > Sapindales > Anacardiaceae > Anacardium > Anacardium occidentale. The sequence goes on from JAJEJH010000553.1 coordinate 211,352, forward strand.
AGAAATCGAAAAAGAAGGTGCTTACCGCATTAAGCAAGGAAGATTCGGACGATGAAGATAAAGAAGAACGAGTGTCCTTGTGCTTCTACACCTAAAATGAATGAAGAAGTGGTGTAGACAAGTCATCATACCAAGTAAGTGTTTAAGTTCTTATTTATATTTTTACTTGAATGATGATGTTGAGTTTTGACATGTTATAACTGTTTTAAATTGATATGCATATTTTTACTTGTCTTGTATGATTGGTTGAGCTGAATTGATGCAAGAATGATATGTATATATGCTTGTGATATAACATGTGCAATGTTGGAATTCATGTCAAATTGGATTAAATTTGCTTGTGTTAAGTACAAATGACATGAATTCATATAGTGAAAGTCCCCCATGATCAAAACATACAAAACTGATATATTTGATGTGTTTTGATCAAAGTTTGCATTAATTGTTTTATATTCCCCACAATTCCCCAAGAATTTGCAAAATGCTTCAAACATGTCAATTATGTTTTAAATTATGTTTAAACATGTTTGAAATATGTTTTTAGTTTACTTTCAATGCTTTAAATTGAACAAAAATCATTTTTGAAAGATTTGAAAAATGTTTTGAAAAAGCCCCCTGTGTCATACTGCAATTTTTTACAGATTTTATGGGTTTTATAGGTCATACACGACCGTGCATGATACATTTGCCCAGTCACGGTCCCGTGCATAAATGATACACGACCGTGCATGTCACGAAATCAAACATACACGCCCGTGTCGAGCATCAACACGACCGTGCATGGCACAGATTGTAGAAAATGCTTCAGTTTCACATTGTTTAATTTTCTGCAAATACTTTCCCTATATGCTTTAATGATCAAATTCTTTAGATGAAAATGATGAACTTAATGCATATATTTTGTTTCAAAAAGGGGGAGAAATAAAACTTGAATGCTCCTTGATTGAAAATATGTGTTATTGTGAGGGGGAGTATTTATGGTTTTCTGTCAATTTGTATCAGTTGGAGTATTTATCAACAATTGGTATCATAGTCTTTGAAATAGGGGGAGTAAAAAATTATCTTTTCATAAGGGGAGAATATCTCATATGCATAATTTAAAATCTTTTTCAAGGGGGAGGAAAATTTTTTTTAACATACCTTTTTGATTTATAACAAAAAGGGGGAGACATGTTAGGTATGTTAAAATTAATTCTGTGCTTATTGAATATATTTCTTTACAATTGGTATTTTGTGCTTAAATGCATTTTAACATAAATTTTGTCATCAAATCAAAAAGGGGGAGATTGTTGGACCCCTGTGGATTTTGAATTGATGCAAAATATATGTTAAAATATCTAACTGGTTCATGCATGTATTGATCATGACAAAGAGGACCAAAGGTTTTTATTTTTACAGATTTTGCATGACACACGACCATGTGTCATTGAAGCACGACCGTGTGTGAGCTCAGAATACAACACACACCCTGGGTAAGTCGTGCAGAGCGTCCATGCGCAAAGAAAGCAGGACACACGACCGTGTGTTTTTCGAGCACACGACCGTGTGTCATTTAAATGATGGATGCACACTCTTGTGCATATCCAGCCGTGTCCGTGTAAGAAAAGATTTGCTGGATACACGCCCGTGCAGCTACAACACACGCCCGTGCTACCTGGATAATGCTGATCGTGTGCTAATCGTACGGGTATCGTGCGTGCAACCATGTGAGCTTCTGGAATTCTGGAGAATCGAAATTTCAAGGACACACGACCGTGCGTGTATGGACACACGACCGTATGGGTGCGTGCGATAGAAAAAATGTGACCGTTGAAAAGTGTAGAAAACAGGAAGCACGACCGTGCATCAGAGGGGCACGCCCGTGCAACTTTCCAAAAAAGCTTCCAACGGTTCTCAAATCACCCCAATGGCTAGTTCTTCTCAATCCTTATAAATTGGAGGTGATTTGAAGATTGAGGGGTTAGAGAATCAGCACTACAACTTGCATTTTTCATTCTCTAATCATTTCTCCAAAAATTTCTCTCACAAACTCATTTGTAATCACTTAGAGAGAAACCTTGAGAGCATATTGTAAATTAGCCTTGTGAGACAAATCTTTGTATTTCCACAAACCCTTGGACGTAATCCCGTAAAACTAGTGTTGGGGCATAATCCCTGTTAAAACTAAGTTAAGGGCGCAATCCCTTGTATCAAAACTAGTGTTAAAGGCGAAATCCCTTGTATCAAAACTATTGTAACTTTGGGGTTGAAGTTAGTGGAAGGAAAATCTTCAAGCGGGATTGCTTGGAGTAGTGGACGTAGGAGGCGTGGAGAAGCTCCGAACCACTATAAATTGGCTGAGCATTTCTTTCCCTTTACTCTCTTTATATTATGTATTTGTTTGGTTGTATTTAAATTGTGCTTAATTGATTTCATATTTGAATGGTTGAATTGGTAGAATAGGAAAAGTTTCAAAATTGACAAATATTTTTAAATAACCTATTCACCCCCCTCCCCCCCTCTAGGTTATATGCCATTTAGCATTTGGGGTTTTAACAACTAATACTAGTATCAATAAGCTGAAAATCTAACCATACTAATACTAGTGATTGAGTTTGGGAACTGTTCCACTAGAAGTTTGATGAATTACAGAGTTTTGTTTAATAATTGAATGCAAGTCTTACTAAGATGGAGGATAATACTTATGCTTAGGTAATGGGACTAAAAAGACACAATTGGGTGCGTGGATTGGGATTACATCCCACACCTAGCAATGATAAAGCATCAACATTATCACTGTATCACTCAGGAGGCTGTTCAGGTGTGGCTAATGAAAATACACAAATAATAAGAGAATTAAAATATCAATTGAGAATATTGTGGGAAGATTATAGTAATGATATGAATGTAGTTCGATCTCAATTGTCTAGGATTTGTTCGTCTTTAAACATATCATCATCTGAAGATGATCGGGAACCTAGTAGAAATGTAACGTATATAAGATATTTTTATATAATAAATTTTTTCTTCTAAAGTAATTAATTGAGAATGAATATATATGTTTTGTCCGATTGTGTTTCTGATAGGTACCTCATCCATAAAGCAGTCATTGCTTTTCAGGTGGAAATCAATAAGTTTATATTTGCTAACATATGATATCATTTTAAATGTTTGTTTCTGTTAAAAATGCTTATTACTGAAATCCAGTCAATTGAAAGGTTAATTTGTATGTATTTATAAAATATTGAAATTATTGAATGTATTTATTAGTTGTTGAAATATAATGCAGTTTTATTTTATATGATATTAGTCATATTGTATAATCTAGTTTTGGGTTACTTTAATGAGTATATGGTGGTTTGAAAATAAAATATCAAACATGGTTGAAGTGAAATTAGGTATATCACGAATTCCTAATATAGTTGAGTGTGTCAAATTGATATAGCAAGGACTGTTATATATTGTCTATTCAATTGTCATTTTAATTTAAATATTCAAACATATGTAGTCGAATTGATCTAGCAAACTTGAAAATTCAATTGTCAGTACACGTTTATGCCTATCTTCTAATTCGTGTTTAAAATATTTTTACTATGAGATTAAATGTTAACGTGGGTTCATTATTACACTTGACATTGCTAGATATAAATTGTTTATTATTTTATGTTTCATTCTTCTCACATTTTTATACTCATTCTTAATTTCTTTTTCCAGATACAAATGTCAGAATTTTGGCTTGAGTTAACCAATAAGCTTCCTGATGGTTTTTGTCAACTTTCAACTTTACATAACTTAAATATTATGCGATTGAGTGATATGTACATTTATATTTTTGTATTATGTTAGTACTTTAATTGTATGAAATATTTTATTAATATATTTTCGAATTGATTTAGTGTGTATTCTCAAATGTATCTTAGATTAAACATTGTTGAATTTTTTTTTTGTTTTACCTTAATCCGTTTATAAAAATATCAAATTGTTTGTATAAGAAATGTGTAATAGAGATAAAAAAAAAATTAAATATTCGAAAAAGTGAGAGTAAAAAATGACACTATAAGCCACTAAAAATGCCACTATAAGCCATAAAAAATGTTACTGAAAATGTCAGTATAAAGCTTTTGACAATTAAATAACGGCTCAAAAAAGCGCGAACATTAGTGGAAATTTGCAACAAATGCCACTATAAGCCCTAAAAAACACTGCTAAATGCAGCAAACAAATGCCGGTATAATACATATAACCATTGGTAAAAGACAAAGACAAATGCCGCTAAAGGTAAATAAAACGCAACTACAAGTCCTATCAGAGAAGGATATTTACATGTGAACGATGACAGGAAGAAGACCCTATGGTAGGAATTAGGATGTAGCGACACTTTTGTACACCGGTAAATGCCAAAATAAACCATTGATATTTGTCTAATGTATAGTGGCCTTTTTTGATGTTTTACTGGCGTTTATTTAAGTGCCAGTAAAACTTATACCAAGGCACACTTCAACGGTGGAAGTAGAATTGCCGATAAAGAGTTGTGCGGTGTTTTAAAATGTTACTATAGGTCAAATTAAATGATATTAAAAACTCCTTCTGATGTAGTGATAATGGTGTAGTTAGGTGGCCTCCATACAAAAAATACCATCCATATGGCTGTGTATTTTGACCCATCTTACCTAGTAGTTACTTGGAACCCCAAGCCGTATATAGCTCAACATAGGAATAAAATACAACTTTTGAGGAGCATGCGCATAAATTACATGGCATTATCATATACCCCACAAAAGCATTTACACTACCACTTAAAATATGCTTCAAGAGAAACTTGTTACCCCTTTCTAATGGCTGCTCTTTATGTTTGTTTAGTCTGAACATTTAATAGTCTTTAGAAGACAGCAACACACGACTGCGATATTCTCCCAAAGCCCATATGGGAAAGATATTTCTATAAGCTGAATAACTTATCATACAATTCTTGTTGAACACTCCACTGATTTCCTATCAAAATACCAAGAAGAGTCAACATATATATCAATGTCTTTCAAGTTAAGAATACTATATTACAAAGTAGTAAGTCAAGTAATGAAATGAAGCATGGCATCTTCATTTTATTTTCTATCAAAGTTTATTTGGTGGTGAGAACTTAGAAAAACTTTTTGAAAAATAATAAAGTTTTGTGTTCAATTATTTAAGGGAAACCTGCAGCCCAATTGCTAAGAAACGTGTATATATATATATATTAGTTACCTGTTGCGGGAAATCTCCATTTTCCATTTGTAAATCAATGAGCACTTTGGCTGCACGATGTAACGGAACTGGATCTCGATGGGCCTAATTCAATGAAAGAAAGATATTTATTGTCTTATTTTAATAAAATAACAAAGTAAAAGAGTGTAATATTATTTACATATACACCTGGCCTGCCTCAATGAGAGCTAACATTGCCCATGCAGTGTTTACAAGATTTGATTTGTTTCCTTGAAGATTTGTGTATACCTGTTTGTTTATTTACAGAAACATATATAACTCTTTTATTTCAGAATAATAATAAATAAAGACAGAAAAGAAAAGGGTTTAACTAGTTCTCACCTTGTTTTGGCTTGAAAGGTAGCTCTCTCCCCAACCACCACAAGGAAGTTGTTTTGATAACAAAAACTCACATGCCTTTTTGATGCTATTGCTACTTCCGTATGTTTTTCCACTACTCACCAACCCTTTTATCCCAAACCAGGTTCCATAAGTGAAGCACACTCCCCAAGACCCATACCTATTTTTATTCATTCCACGAGATTCTTTCTTTTAATCAACTGATCTTAATTTACATATTATTAGCAGGGTGTTGTATAGTTTACCATGAGCCATCCGGTTGTTGTATGCTTTCAATAAACTTGACTGCCTTTGCTATCGATATTTCTATTTCTTTAGTCCGATGGCCTCGATACTTTTGCATGAATGACTTGAGACCTTGAATTGCTGCTGATGTGCATTCCACATACCTGTATATACGTAAGTTTGGATTAATAATATGAATAACCATTAATTACCTGTACATATTGAGTTGTACGATCTTACTGATAATCTATCATAATATCTCCAAATATTTCAGCTGGATTCATGACCTGAGATAGCAGCATATAATATTTTTACTGGGGTTAAAATTTAAATAATTTAACTTGATTAGTCCAAGGAGAGATTAATGTTCATGAATTAATTGCATACCTCCAGCCATGCATAAGATCTTGTGAGTTCATATGACGCAAAGCCTCCATTTTTGTTCTGTTATAATTCACGCAACATTCCAATCATTAGTTTTTGCTCACGAATGAGATCATTATTCACATTCTTAAATACCTGTAAGGATAAAATAACATTAACGGCGTCGTATAATTGATTTGCTGGCATTGCTTCTCCCACAATATCAGATGGCATTTGTGACAATAAGATTGCTGCCTGTGATGATGAACATTGTAACAATGGTTTGAACTTTAAATAAATGAATTAAAAAGTAATCTGAATTCGAGCACCTTTAATCCTTCAGCAGTGCAATCTGATGTAGGCCAACCATTATCTGGAGTAGAGAAAGGCCATCCTCCCTTAGAAATGTGGCGATACCAATCACTCAGATCATCTGAGCAATCTGCTCCAACCTTACTTGAATTGAAAGAGAAGATTAAAAACAGATTAGTTTTCAAGTGAAATATATATATAAGTAGACATAAATTATAAAGAATTTCCATTATAATAAAACCCTTGACATACTTGACTTGTTTTGATGAAATTGTGTGCTTTCTTAAGCATGGATGAAGCAGCATATTCTGAATCAACAAGATTAGTAGAAAGGATAGCTTGAACAGCTAAAGCAACATCCCAGAATTGAGATCCATTGTAACCTTGCATTTTCATTCCATCTTCAGCTATCCAAAGATAGTCTTTAATTCTTGGAAGGTGAAGGTTAAATGCTTGAGAATTAGGGTCCTCCACCCAACAACACACCATGTTGAGTACTTTACTAACAGGTCCAAGGCATATATATTGAGTGTGTTCATCTTCATAGTGGATGTGTTTCATGACTGTTTTGAGAGCAGCTTCTCTCATCAAATTTCTTATGGGCCATTTCATTAGAAGAGGTTCCACAAACTTGTCAATACAACTCCATATAATGTCTTGTATTATTGGGTGAGGGTAGTAAAGGTCCTCCTATAATAATCAAATAAAGTTAAGGAGATTCCTATATACAGCCATAGTTAAATTGAACCGTACAAAAATTAGATATGTAACATTGCAATCCCATTAAAATATATATATATATATATATGGGGTTAAATGAGGCAAATAATATAAGTTTGTTCTTACCCTTCAAATCTAACTAGATTCAGTGTTCAGTTATTTTATTAATTGATGAATGAACATATAATATTAAAGTGACAATCATAGATACTTGATGTATATAATGATCTAGGTAGAAATTGAAATAGAGATTAATACCTTGGCACATTGATTTCTGGCATGGTCCCAATCAATATAGTGATAAGGAAGAGTGTAAAGCTCCCTTCTAAGAGAAATGATAAGAGAGTTGATTGGTCCCACAAATCTCTTGCCATACAAATATGACATTGGCAAATATACCATTCGACTGTGACACCACATCCGTCCTGCATTTTCCCCTTCATTTTATATTCTTATGAAACAACTCGTCCTCTCTTATACTTGGTTGAACAATTAATTAACTTAAAAAATAATCAAAACCCAATAAATTATAAGAATATAATTTTGATATTTATTTTATATATTTAGATTATATATCATTATATGATTAAATAATTATATATTATATATTAAATATAAATTAATATTTAATTATATAATAATACATCATTTACATAAATATATATTAAGTGTATGCTTCGATGTTTTATGAAAACCTGGATGAATGGGAAAAAAGTGAGGAAGAAGCCACATCTCTGGAAGTAAAGGATTATTGCCACTCCACTCGTATACGCCAAGTATCTACAACATATTATTAAAGATTTTTTTTAATATTTAAATTTAAATAAAATATTTCTAATGTTGAATTATTACGACAAAAGAAAAAATAGAGAGAGAGAGAGGAGGCAACATACGGAAAGCCACATCTTTCCCCAAGATGGAATGGAAGTAACTCCACCACGATCAATGATCCAGTTTTGAGCTTTCTCCATGGCGCCATCGCCACCGTCCATTTCCTCTCCCAGCAATCTTAGAGACACGTAGGAGAGTGCTGTACAAAACATTGAGCTACGTCCTTCTATATGTAATCCCCAACCTCCATCTTCATTCTACCATAATATTATTTATTTATTTATTTATTACAATATTCAATTATAAATTATTTGAAATAAATAAATACCTGATGATTATAGAAGTAGCGGAGCATCTCTTTCCGATGTTCAAGATGTAGTATTGTATTTAAGGCTCCCGTAACATACAAGCCAATCACCTAAACAATTTTAAAAATAAAATCATTTTTCATTTTTTTATATATAATTATTATAACCAATGTCTTATATTTTGTGCCAACTGACGACGTTCCCGTTAGATCTGTGGCCAAATAATATTTTTCATAATTCCTGACGCGGTAAGCAATGTTTATGTCTAACAATTATTAAATAATATATATATTTATTTATTTATATTTAAACAAACCTTTGAGCTGGGTACTGGGTGGAAATAAAAAAATATTCTTTTAGTTCAAATTTATTCATTTAATAAGGCCAGAAGAATATTTCTCAACTAAGCTTAGATGAAATGACTGTTTTTTTTTTTTTTTGTTAAGTTTAAAAATCTGAATTTTTATCGATATATTAATCATTAGATTTAATAACAAAAATATATTTATATTATTTTATTTAAATATAATAATAAAATTATATTTGAAACCTAAATGTTAGTTTTAAAATTTGTTAAAGATAAATAGATTTTTTCTTATCTTATTTAAAAATTATTGTATTTATTTTATATATTTTAAAAATATATTATTGTATCAATAATTTATAATATGACATTGACATATTTAATTTATTATTTTTATATAATAATATAATTATTATTTTTAAAATTACTGCAAAATGTATTGAAAATTGAAAAGTATCTCCAAAGTTCTTTTAAAATTCAGAACCCTTTTATAAATTTTAACAACACCTTGGAATTTTTCAAAAATATATGGTTTTTATCTAAACAAAAGATATTACATTCCTGTCTATATTTATACTAAATAATTTTTTTATTATTTTTAAATAAAATTAATATAAATTAGAGAAAAATATATATATTAAATTTTTTACGAAAAACATTAGTTAATTTGAGAGTATTTTTATTTTTTAATAATTTTATAAATTTAGCAGTCTATGACTATTTGATTCGTAATTATAAATTAGATAAACTAAGAGTTATTAACTTTACTGTAATCTGTAACTTTAAAATGACTTTTATGCTTATAATTTAGATTAAGGCCAAAGAACTTGTTCCCACTTATAGTTTGGTCCCTAGACAAATTCTCACCCGCCAAGTTTATAAAACCCAAAATTTCACTCGTTAACTGTTAAATCTAACAGTTAACAATAAAATTTTAATAGTCAAAGGATAATTTTTTCATTTTAGAGTTAAAATTTATAAATTTATAAAATAATATATAAATATATTAAAAATTTATAAAACTATTTATAAAATTTTTTAAATTTTTATAATTTTAATATATATTTAAATATTATTTTATAATTTTATCATAAATTTTTTATTTTTTAAGTGAGGATATTTTTGTTATTTCATAAAATGAGTCAATATAATTAGATGAAAATTGGGTGAAGGGTGGATGTTTGGGTTTTTAAAAGTTAAGAGGGTGGGAATTTGTCTGGGGACCAAAGTCTGGGTGGGAACAGGTCCTCTGGCCTTAGATTAATCCTTCAGGGTCACCGTCTAATAACAATGCTATCATCTAATCAATTCAATTAGAAATAAGTATTCTCTTATGCTAGGGTGACAATGTAGGGACACGTAGGCAAGGACCATTTTATTTATTTATGTATTCATTTTTTGTTAAGGGGCAAGGGAGGACCATTTTTGAAAAGGAATAGAATTTTGTTTATGATTTATTATTTTTTATTATGGGATGGTTGCTCTCTGCACGCAGGATGTCTTGTCTTGTCTTGTCACTCAAACTCAATAGAAAGTATACATGCCAACAACAAATTAGTTTGTAAATTCAATCAAATAAACATTTCAAACAGCAGTAAAATAATTAATTAATTAGTTAATTAATCATAAAGAATCAAAGAAAGCTTCCTTCCTCTTGATTCCAACGTTGTTTAAGTGTCCTTTAATGACTATCTTAACACGTTGTATTATTGGATTAATCCGACGTTAAACCTTCATTGTCATATTATTTATTTTAATTAGCTTTTGTATTCACTCATTTAATTATTTTACGTCAACATGTAGTATAGAAAGTTCGCCAATTGTCTTAACAAGTGTCCTTATATCAAAAAAGAAAAAAAATATATATATATATATATATATATATATATTTGTATCATTAGTAGTATTTATATTATTTTTTATTAAATACTATTTCATAAATATATATATATATATAATATAGGTTTTTTAAAACTTAATATAAAAATTATCATACTCATTTAGCATATTGTAAAAAATATTTTATCATCTCAATAATTATAATATAATATTTATATCTCTAATTTATTGTATTTTTAGAGTGTAATTAATATTTTTGAAACTATTAAATAATATATTGAAATTTTAAAAGTTTTCAATAAAAACACTTTAAATTTTTTCAAATTTCAAAAAACCACTTTAAATTTTTCAAAAACATCTCAAACTTTTTAAAATTTTAAAAAGCCTTTAAAATTTTAAAATATTATAATTTAATGTAAATATATAATTATTTATTATTTAGACCTCTATCTATATTTATACTAATAAAAAGTTTTTATTATTTTAATTTTAATTATAATAAATTAAAATAAAAAATATTTAATAAAATTTGATCCATGAAAGAAGTTTGAGAATTTAATATTGTATTTCTCTCTTGGGGGTTAGAAAGAGTGGTTTTTATGCGATTTAGTTAACTGGCTATGGTGTGAAGAATTTGATTAGAATAATTGTGTTGATGTTGAACATTTTTAATGTCTTTAACGATGAGAGTTCTATTTTCATCAGTTATCGTTTTGAAGGGTGATGTTGTAATTTTCATATTTTGATGATTAATTTTTATTTTTTCTAAAGGAGAATGTATTGAGACTATTGTTTGATTATGAACAGTTTTTCATGGGATGGTTATGTTTGTTATCATACTTAATTTGTTATCAATTTTGTCAATAAGACGTAACTGTTGAAGTTTTACTTGATCAGTATAATAATCTTTATTGGATAACCAATCAAAAAAGAAAATATTTTGTTTTAGTATATTTATATGTTCATACCATATTGTCCTTAATTTAGTCATAAATTGTTCGTAGGTGGATTCTAAGAAGTTTTGTTTACTTTTTACATTTTGAGGGCTGTTAAAGTCTTGTCGTAACGGATATTTGTCTATGGTAAATTCTATATTCTTATTTACCCTTAATAAGGTAAATATTTATGGATTTTCTTTAAACTTTTTAATTATATAGGAGAGGACGGCTGTTGGGGAGCATTTGGAGCTTCATATAATTACCATTTAATTTAAATATATAATTATTTATCATTAACCTCTTATTTATATTTATAATAATTAAAATTTTTATTATTTTAATTTTAATTAATATAAATTAAAATAAAAAATATTTAATAAAATTTAAGAATAAAATATTATTTAATTAAAAATAATTTTATTTAAGAATAAAATATTATTTAATTAAAATAATTTTATCTTTTTAATGATTTTATAAAATATTTAATAAAACATAAAAAATTAATTTTCCAAAATTTAATGTAGAATTATGTTATTTTAATAAACCTGGGACCAAAATAACTCCTTTGACCTTATTTAAAATTTGAAAAAAAAAAAAAAAAAAAAAAAGAATTGCACAGAGAATAGTACTTAATGCTTGCTGAAATTAAATGCAAGGCTGGGCGGCGATCTCATCAAGAGGCACCAATTGCCAAAATTTTCCACAGTTCCCAAAAATCGAACCCCTATTTCCTACTCATCAATTAAATTTAAAAAATTAAAATTTTGTTATCTTTTTACACAATTATTAAAAAGCTAAAAATTATTTTAAATTAAATAATATTTAATAAATTTATTAGTAAAAATATAGATAAGAGAATTAGTAACGTATAATTATATATTTGGAGATAAATTATAATTTTTAAGAATTTTAGGGATATTAATAGAATTTTTAAAAAGAGGCTTTTAAAGTTTTAAAAAAATTGAAAATTTTTTAAATTTTAATATATCTTTCAATAATTTAAAATATAAGGATAATTATATACTCAAGCGAATACAACAAATTAGATATATAAGTATCATATTACAAATATTGAAATTATAATATATTTTTTAAATATATGAAATGAATATATAATTTTTTAATCAAAATACGAAAAATATTTATTTATTTTTTATAAGCTTTTGAAAATGATGTTTAAACTCTAAATACATATTTATTATAATATTTAAATTAAATAATTTAAATACTTATTTTTAATTAAAATTAATAGTTGGTTTTGACAGATCAGGGATAAATTGATTTTTTTTTTTTAACTTTAAAGATAAAAAATCTGTAATTTCATCAAACATTGCGTGGAAACTAGTCATTTAGCATTTCAAAAATAATAAACATGATCCAAGGACTTTCGTATGAACCCATAGGTTAAAATGAAATAGAACAAAATAAGTAGGGAATATAAATATAAAATAAATATTTGAATAGCATGCATACCAAGGCAGGAAGAAGAAACAAAGGGCCACCATAATCGCCAGGCCAGAAGCCATCCTCAGTTTGAAGAGTTGAATAGAATCTGAGGCTTCTTCTCAATGTGTTATTCACCAATTCTTCTGTTATTTCTTCTTCACTTGTTATTCTCACTTTATCAGGAAGCAAATTCGTCTCACATGGATTCTCCTTTGCAAACTATAATAATAAAAAACTTAAAACGAACTTCAAGAAATATACATATATAACTAGAATCTAATTACAATGAGTTTACCTGAAGTCTCATGATGAGATCAGAACTATGCTTTACTTGAAAGCGGTTTTCGGTGAAGTGATTCTGAAGTCTTTCAACTTGTGCTTTTTCTTCAGGTGTTCCAAGCTCTGGTTTGAATTCCCAGAACTGTCTGCCTGTGTGATCGTTCACACTTTTAACCCCTCCATCATTTCCTTCTGAAAACTTCAGCTTCCACATTATTTTTCTTTTATTATTACTCTATGTTTTAAGTTACGTGTAAAGGTCAATATATAGACATTCTCGTGACCGCACAATTACAAATTAGCCCTAGTGCTCCATCACCATAAATTGTTATTATTTTTTTATCGAAAGATTCTTTCCACAGCTTCCAAAAGCTTTTAATAATCTACTATTTTAATCAATTTAGAGACATTAACATGGATTTTCATCCATCCTCTAATATGATAGTCATGATATATATTTGACTTGTTTTCATAAATTTTATCCATGAAAACTGAAGTAATTTTTTATTTTATCCCTTCGTATCTTTCTTTTTTAAACTTGAAATAACACAATAATCCAACTATTAGAGATGTGAAATAAAATTGGGCTTTGATATGAAAGTCAACTGTCATGACCTTATTCCACCTTGTGACAAGAGTAGCAATTACGAAAAGCCTAGGAGATCTCCTATTTTACTTGTAGTAATACATTGGGGCTGTTAAGCCACGTTGAGCACAACTAGTGACGAAGAGTTGATACAAGAGAGTTCATCAAATGACACTGAGGACAAACAATATCCAAAAATTGAATACAAATGCATGGGGTGCATGTTTGAAGGGGTTTTGTTATACTCCTTAACCTATGTGGCAAATAAACTGAGGGGGGAGGGGTGTAAAAACTTAAAGATTTTTCGTAATCACTAAGCCACCAACCAAACAAGATAATATATTAATTAACAAATTATCCAAACAATCAATAATGTAAAATACAATAATAAATATAGAAAATGATATAAATGCTCAACCAATTTTTATAGTGGTTCGAAGCTTTGACCACAAGTTTTCTACGTCTACTTCTTTAAGCAAACCCACTTGAAGTTTCCATTAATTTAATTGAGATTACGTCCAATCGTTCATACTAGTTGATTCGAGATTGCGCTCATACTATAGTTTTGATCTAAGGTAGTTTTGCCCTTAACACTAGTTATACGGGATTGCACCCAATGAGTTTTGATTTACTGCTATTACCTTATTCCACATTGTGAAAAGAGTAACAATTATGGAAAACGTAAGACATCACCTTTGTACTTGTAATAATACATTGGGGTCGTTAAGACACATGTTGAGCACAACTAGTGATGAAGAGTTGATGCAAGAGAGTGCATCAAATGACATTGAGGACAAACAATATCCAAAGTTGAATACAAATGCATAGGGTGTATGTTTGAAGGGGTGCATGTGTGTCGCACAGTAGAAGTGACTATTTTCTAGGGTGTCATAATATATCAACACAATAATGAATTATATTAGACCTCTATAGGTTTAAAGTTGATGAAAAATCATGTTAAATTATCTAATCGGTCCTTGCATTAATTGATCATGACAAAAGCAGGACCAAAGGGTTTTATTTTGTAGATTTAGTTTGGGGCACGACCATGCATGATTAAGTTATACGACCATGTGTATGTTATAAGGGCAACATATGAGTTCGTTAAGTCGTGCGAAGTGTCCATGTATAAAGAAGCAAAGGCGCATGATCGTATGAGTTACGAGCTTATGATCGTGTGTCTTAAGATTGAGAATGTACTCTCATGCATACTTAGTCGTGCTCGTGTTCAATAGAATTTATTAGGTACACACCCTGTAGAAAAGTTTACACTTTCGTATTTAATAAAAATATTGATCGTGTGATGACAGTGTGGGTATTGTGCACAAAGTCGTGTGAGCTTTTAAAAAACTGAAGCAATAAGGCCTTGAAGACATACAACCATATGTGTGAAGTACACACCCAAGCAAACTCACACGATAGGAGAAAACTTGACCATTGGAGAGCACATACTAATGATAGCATGATCGTGTGAGAAAAGAACATGACCGTGTATCTTCCCAGAAAGTTTTTAACGGCTCTCAAATTAGCTCCAATGATTACTTCTTCCCATATACTATAAATTAAAGATGATTTGAGAATTCAAGGACAAGAGAGAATCAGGACCAATATTTCTATATTTCATTCTCTAATCTCGTTTCCACTCTTTTTTTACTAAGCTTAGTTGTAAATCATTTGAGAGAGACCTAGTAAGCGAGACTGTTGTGTAGAAACTAGTATAAAAAAGGTGAAATCTCTTGTATAAAAACTATTATATCTTTGGGGTTGAAAATAGTAGAAAAAAATATTCAAGCAAGGTTACTTGGAGTAGTGGATGTATGAGTCGTAGAAAAGTTTCAAACCACTCTAAAAATGGTTAAGCATTCATTTTCCCTTTCTCTTATTGATTACTACATTTTACATTGCTTGTTGTTTGTGTTTGGCTTATGTTGAATTGCTTATTTGCTTGATTGATTAATTTCGGTTGAAAAAGTTTATTTTTGCCTAAAGTTTTAAATAACCTATTCGCCTCCTCTAGGTTATTGCCATTTAGCTTTTGGGGTTTAACAATTGGTAACAAAGTTTGAGATCTTGTTTTTTCAAAAATTTAATGATTTAAGAGCCTAAAATTGATTTTTAAATTTAATGGAAAATCTATTTCCAAAACTAACTTTTAATGAAGAGGGTAGTTCACTTACGTTACTATAGACACCCCATTTTGGACCCAACAGGGTCATCCCCGATAATGAAAAACCTGGATATTAATTTAGAGCTTTTGAGATGTTGAGCCGAGGATGGATGAGTTAAAAAAGAAAAAAAAAGTGTTTATTTTATTTTACTTAAAAAAAAAAATCAAAATCACAAAATCATGACCCAAATAGCTAACCAAAAGAGGAGAGGAATAAGGGGGGCCCAGTGTGCAGCCCAAACTTCAGCAGTATGCTGGCCCGGCTGGAGAAGAATGCCCAAGGATGAGCCTGCAGCGCGCGCGTGCGTCACACGCGCGATGAAGAGGCCAGGCCTGCACCCCAGCTTGCACGTATCACGCACGCGCTCGCTGAGTCACCAAAACTGCATTCTGTTTTTCTGTTTTTCAGCGCACTTTTCCTTTCTCTCTGCTGCTGCTGCCAGGCTGCGTGTCGGGCGCTGGGTGGCTGGACAGCTGGTGCATTTTTCGTCCAAACTGCCTATAAAAAGAGAAAGGAAGGCACAGGAAAAGGGGAGCTGGAGGGGAGAGCCTAGAGGGAGAGAAGAAAAAAATTTCAGGGGAGAGAAAAATTTGGGAAGGGAAAAATTTCAGAGAAAATCTAAAAAAATACGAAAAAAATTAAAAAAAAAAAAGAGTTTTAGAAAATTAAAACATTTTGAAAGCCAATTTATATGGTGAGAGATCATCTTCAGCTCAACATCAAAAAAAATTTCTAATCGAATTCAGGTTAGTCCCTGAGGGAAATTTTTATAAATAAAATTTTTTATTATTATTTTATTTTATTTTTTACATACATGTTATATTTTATAGTCTGAATTAATATTCTTTATTAATATTTTTCTTTGTTATATTTTCGTATGTATGTGAATATTCTATATGTATATTCTATTTTTTCTGTGTTTATATTTTACATATGTGATAATTTTTTGTTGATATTTCGTATTCGATTTCTTTTTGTATATTGATATTTGTTTTTTATGTACATTCTACATTTTAGTGTATTCGTATTCTGTATTTTTAAATTCTGTATATATATGTATCATAGTATACTGCATATAATAAATATTATGTCAGAAGTATATTTTATATCCTGCATTGCATTCGTGTCTATTAAATATATACATGTCTGCACGCATATCGGATGGATGAGACTGGCCGCCCTGATGGCAACAGGCGGCTATGTCATCCCCCCTTCCAGGTTCAAGCCACGCTGCAGATTTGTGCATTATTATGGTTTTTTTTATTTTTTTTATTTTTTGTTTATCATTGTATATATTCAGTTATTTTATAGTATATATATATATTTATCATATATTATCCTATATAATTTTGTGTGTTGTAATATTTTTACGATATATATATTTTATGTGGCTCATAATTGTGATTTTAGCTTAAATAAATATGTATATGCAATGAAGTTTATGTATTTTTGTTGGTTGGCAATTTGTTGAAATGGTGTACATACATGAGTTAATTAAAAATTGGTTATCATCATATTGTATTTCTATAACATTTAATTATATGTGGCATAATAGGGCTTTTGTTTTGTAAATAAATATTTCTACGTATATGTTATATGTATTTTGTAATTATAAAATGATGTATATTATACACTTTGAATGTTTGTATTACTGTAAATTTTGATATGTGTATAAACTGTATGGTGTATTTGTGTGCATTATTTTTTTATTATTGCATCCAAATTAAACCAATGAATGTGGCTATTGCCCTGATGGCGAAAAGCGAAGGGCGGAAAGTTTAATTCTGTTGGGCGCTTGGGTTCGGGTCTCGGCTGGGGGTGGAATATGATTATTATTATTATTATTTCTACTGGGCCTACTGTGTGTGTGTGTGTATATATTGGGCTTCCTGGTTGGGCTGCATGCTGTCAATTTCCACTGGTTGGGCTGCACTCTGGTTATTACTATTAAGTGGGTTGCTTTTACTTGGGCTGATCTATTTAATATATTTGTTTATTTTATTGAATTAATTAACAAAATTGTTTGTGCAGGATTTATTTATTTTATTATTTCTTAGGCTTGTTTAGGGTCAGAAGAAATGTATAGGGATGTATAGAAAAATAGTTGTAATTTTTAATTTTTAATTTATGTTGGTTTGATTTTATATTGTATGACTAACCTAATTTGTTTTGCAGGATTTATTTATTATTTCATAGGCTTGTTTAGGGTTAGAGAAAATGTATAGGGGTGTATGAAAAGGGTTGTAATTTTTAATTATTTTCTTTTTCATATTTCATTATTTTCGTGGATGAATGTATATGTATGATTATTAAAATGCATTGTGTGGTAATACGGAACTTAATTAAATTCGGTAACGCGTTTAACGAATGAACCATAATAGTGGAGGCCGGCTTTCATGCCGGGCGGCATGGGTGCCTAACACCTTCCCATTGTCGTACTTGACTCTCCGAACCCAACCCATTGGGCAGGTGAGGGGTAGTTGGGTCCTTCGCAAGGGATTCATAAATCGCCTATCCTCACCGATGTGTATTTTCCCGGGGTTACTCCCGGGTGGCGACTCCATAGACTCTGTAGCGGGCCAAAAACCTGTTATGCGCTCCTCTTGACCACGTTTAGGGTGGTTAAACAAGAGTGGTAAGTCTGTCCTCGCTCGGCGCGGCAAAAACCGACGCCACAGTTACCTTTATTTTGTAGTGAAATTTATAGTTAATAAAAAATTCATATGAAATTTTTTGTTCAATCCATTGACCATAAACTTTGAAAAATCATTGACAACGGTGATTTTGTTCTCATTAATCCAAATACTAATTTGCCTAAAAATAAAGATAAGTTTAATAAAAATTATAAGAAATTATTAATACTAATTTGGTCAAGAAGATATTAAGATCATTGCCCAAAACATGGAGTATGAAGGTGACGGTAATCAAAGAATTGAAGGACTTGATCATGTTGGTCATGGATGAATTAATTGAGAGTTTTTTGACTCATGAGATGAAGTGGATGCCCAAAAAGGAGGAGAAGAAAAAAAGAACATCACACTTAAGGTTGAAAGAAGTTTGAATGAGGATGATATACCTTTAATCGATGATAATAGCTTAATGGATAAAGAAAACTTAAAGATGCTCTCGAAGAAATTTAAGAAATTATTGTCCAAGAAGAAGAAAAAGAAAGAAAAAGTAATAACTTGCTACAAGCACAAAAAAGAAGGCCATTACTTACAAGAGTGCCCTCAGGTGAGAAAGAAAAAATATAAGAAAATGTACTTGTCGCCTAAAATAGGGAAGACTTAAACAACGAGTAAGAAGAAAGAGTCTCCTTATGCTTCTACACTTAAAACAAGAAATGAAGAAATGGTGTAGAGAAGTCATTAATCCAAGTGTTTTAATTCTTACTCTTATGTTGTACGTGACTGCTTACCATGATTAGATTATATTAAATGATGTAGATGTGTTGGGTGTAATATATTTGTGTTGCAACATGTACAAACTTGGAATTTATGTCAAATTGATTTGAATTTGATTGTTTTGATATCAAATGATATAAATTCATATATTGTTGTCCCCCATAATCAAAATATGCAAAATTGATATGGTTGTGATGTTTCGATACAATTTTTTTGCATTAATGTTTTTATTAACCAAAATTTCCCCATAATTTGTGAAATTGAATTCAAATGTGTTAATTATGTTTTAATTGATGTTATATATATTTGAAATATGTTTTTAAATTATTTTCAATGATTTAAAGTGCAGATAATTTGATTTTGAACGTTTTGATGTGTTTTTAGGTAAAATCTCGTGTCAAAACTACAATTTGCTGTGTAATTTTGGGTTTTATAGGTTATATATCACTGTCTATGTGGGTTACATGACCACGTATGCTTCACTTCCCCAGTCATAAGATTGTACTTGAATGACACACGACTGTCAATGTCATGCAATTAGACATACACGATCATGATGCTTGTTTGCATAATCGAGCTTGACACAAATTACAAAAAAATTTTCAGTTTCTCAAATTTTTTCAATTTCTCTGCAAATATTTTGTAAGATCCTACTGTCGTATGTACTACTGTTACTATATTATATATGTTTATTGTTAAAATAATAATAATTTATTATACTATACTGAGAAACGAAGTCTTTATTAATACCTACAATAGGAGTTCTACACAACTGCTTTACTAAAAACATGTCTTGTGCGAAAATACATGGCGTGATGGTGTATTAAAAACCCACTATACAGTATCCTGAATAAAAACTCATATTTTATTACTATTAATTAGTTTCTAAAAACATAAATAATATTGTACACCTTCTACACATGAATAATATAAGCATATGAACCAACATGCTATCTACTAAAAACTATATATATATATATATGATCGAAAATTCAAGTAAGAACCCACTCAAATTGTATCCCACTCTCCAGCTATTTCACACTACAAGCTCAACTTCCTAACTCAACCTTTAAGAAAGAAAAACTGATAGAGATGAGTGACGAGTCACCCAATAAGCATCTTTTATCTCTACTCCCAGGTAGACACTAAGCTGATCTATCATTGGTTAACTACTAAACTGATGAACTTGACTAAATTCGTGATAGCCTAATAGATCCTTATACTCTAGCTTTAGGTTTCTTTCTATTCTGACTTCTTATCTTTCTTATATGTCTAGTCAAATACACTTTACTTAGTTTATGACTAGTTTCATTACTAAATTGGCAGACTTAACTTAGTCCTTAACTGGCTAAGTAAATTTCCTCTTCTATTATCGCTTATCTTACTATTTCTATTCTACTTCACACCTCGTCATAAGTACGTATACGAGTATACATATATGACTTAGCATGAAAAGGGATTTAGTTGGAACTAACTCAGTTAATCTTCTTTTTCTGATATTCATTATCCCATTTTCTTCTCTAAATTCTGAGATTTATAGTACTCTTAAGTTCTCTAAATAACTTAACTGAATTCTTTTAGGTTTCTGCTTACGACTCTCACATTTTTGACATTACTTACTCTGACCGTATTTCTAATTATCAATCCATCTAATAATCTCTATCATTTTACAGATATATGTTATGGTTTCTATGTTTTGCTTAATCTCAGGCTATGTATGATATAATATAAAATATGTTGAAATCATGTCCAATGATGTTAAAAATCATAGTTACGCCCTTGGGCCTATTTACTGAAAACATATTTTTGAAAATAATTTTACTAAAAATACTGTTGGGATCCAAAGATCTTAAAGTACTAAAAACATTGAATAAAACTATATTTGAAAACTCTATGTATCTGAAAATATCTACTATGTTGTGTAGACTCATGAATATAAAGATTTGACTTTCTGGCCATATAAGTTTCATATACTAACACATTAGTAGTAACTGACTAATCGAAGTATAGTAATTAAATCTGAATCTGAAATTGAATACTGATCACTGAAACCTAAACTGCTAGGTGAGTGCATAACAACATATGCCTATATATAGTGGCTAGTATGGTCATAGACTTTGATGCTGGTTCCTTTAACTGACGGTAGGTACCTCATCATATTCACCCCTATAATGGTGTTTGAATCATTATCTTTCTACTTTTAAAAACATATGCATGTGGATCATTTTATCCTTTTCTGAAAACATTGAGTTGACATGTCGTGTCATGTAATGCATATCATACATATTAATTTGGTCCTTAACTAGCTAAGTAAACTTCTTATTATATTCTCGCTTATCTTACTGTTTCTATTCTGCTTTACACCTCGTCATAAGTATGTATATGAGTATACATATACGACTTAGCATAAAAAGGGATCTAGTTAGAACTAGCTCATTTAATCTTCTTCTTTTTTTGATATTCATTATCCTATTTTCTTATCTGAATTCTAAGATCTATAGTACTCTCGATTTCTCTGAAAAACTTAACTGAATTCTGTTAGGTTTCTGCTTACGATGTATATCGTGTAACTAGTTTCTATTATTTTTTGTTTATCAATCATGATTTACTTTTCTCTTATCTCATTATCCACATTCTAATTCATAATTGTTCTATTTCTCATTTACTGTTTTGTTATGACTTATTCTATAAATCTGTTTATTCTGTTATGTATATAGTATTTTGTATGTGCTCATATTTCTGACATTACTTACTTTGATAGTATTGCTAATTATCAATCCATCTAATAATCTCTCTGTCGTTTTACTAATATATGTTATGGTTTCTATGTTCTGCTTAATCTTAGGCTATGTATGACATAATATGAAATATGTTGGAATCATGTCTAATGATGTTAAAAATCATAGTTAGGCTCTTGGGCCTGTTTACTGAAAACATAATTCTGAAAACTATTTTATTGAAAATACTGTTGAGATCTGAAGATCCTAAAATACTAAAAATACTGAATAAAACTATATCAGAAAACTTTGTATATTTGAAGATATCTACTATACTACGTAGATTGATGAATACATGAATTCAACTCTCTAGTCACGTGAGTTTCATAGACTGACAGGTCGACAGAAACTGATTAATCGATATATAGTAATTAAATCTAAATCTGAATACTGATCACTGAAACCTAAGTTGCTAGCTGAGTGCACAACAACATATGCCTATATATAATGGCTAGTATGGTCATAGACCCTGATGCTGGTTCCCTTAATTGACGGTTGTACAAAAAATCATAAGTGTCTTATCATATTCACCCCTAAAATAATGTCCAGATCATCGTCTTTTTACTTTTAAAAACATATATATGTAGATCACTTGATCTATTTTTGAAAATACTGAGTTGGCATGTCATGCATGTAATGTATATCATGCATGTTAGCTTGGTCCTTAACTAGCTAAGTAAACTTCTTCTTCTATTCTTGTTTATCTTACTATTTCTATTTTACTTCACACCTTGTCATAAGTATGTATATGAGTATACGTATACGACTTAGTATGAAAAGGGATCTAGTTGGAACTAACTCACTTAATCTTCTTCTTTTTCTGATATTCATTATCTTGTTTTCTTATTTGAGTTCTAAGATCCATAGTACTTTCGAGTTCTCTAAAGAACTTAACTGAATTCTTTTAGGTTTCTACTTACGACGTATATCATGTAGTTAGTTTCTATTATTTTTTGTTTATCAATCATGATTTACTTCTCCCTTATCTTATTGTCTACGTTGTAATTCATAATTGTTATGTTTCTCATTTACTATTCTGTTATGGCTTATTCTATACATCTGCTTATTCTGTTATGTATATAGTATTTTGTATGTGCTCACATGTCTAATATTACTTACTTTGACTGTATTGCTAATTATTAGTTTATCTAATAATTTATTTGTCGTTTTACTAATATATTTTGTAGTTTCTATGTTCTACTTAATCTTAGGCTATGTATAACATAATATGAAATATGTTGGAATCATGTCTAATGATGTTGAAAATCATAGTTGGGTCATTGGGTCTGTTTACTAAAAACATCTTTTTAAAAATTATTTTACTAAAAATACTGTTTGGATCCTAAAATACTAAAAACACTGAATAAAACTGTATCTAAAAACTCTGTGTATTTAAAGGTATTTACTATGCTGTGTAGACTGATGAATACAAGGATTTGACTATCTGGTTATGTGAGTTTCATATACTGACACACAGGCAACAATTGACTAATCAACGTACAGTAACTGAATCTAAATCTGAAGTTGAATACTAATGTATATCATGCATATTAGCTTGGTCCTTAACTGGCTAAGTAAACTTCTTCTTCTATTCTTGTTTATCTTACTATTTCCATTTTACTTCACACATTGTCATAAATATGTATATGAGTACACGTATACGACTTAGTATGAAAAGGGATATAGTTGGAACTAGCTCACTTAATCTTTTTTTTTTTTTTTTGATATTCATTATCCTATTTTCTTATTTAAGTTCTGAGATCCATAGTACTCTCGAGTTCTCTAAAGAACTTAACTGAATTCTTTTAGGTTTCTACTTATGACGTATATCGTGTAGCTAGTTTCTATTTTTTTTTTTGTTTATTAGTCATGATTTACTTCCCCCTTATCTTATTGTCTATGTTGAAATTAATAATTGTTATGTTTCTCATTTACTATTATGTTATGGCTTATTCTATAAATCTACTGATTCTGTTATATATATAGTAATTTGTATGTGCTCATATGTCTGATATTACTTGCTTTGATTGTATTGCTAATTAGTAGTTTACATAATAATCTCATTGTCGTTTTACTGAT
Source organism: Anacardium occidentale (assembly GCA_026122585.1). Lineage (NCBI taxonomy): Eukaryota > Viridiplantae > Streptophyta > Magnoliopsida > Sapindales > Anacardiaceae > Anacardium > Anacardium occidentale. Next base: position 235,511 of record JAJEJH010000553.1, read on the forward strand.
ATATGTTATAGTTTCTATGTTCTACTTAATTCTTAGGCTATGTATAACATAATATGAAATATGCTAAAATCATGTTTAATGATGTTGAAAATCATAGTTGGGCCATTGGGCCTGTTTACTAAAAACATCTTTTTAAAAATTATTTTACTAAAAATATTGTTTGGATTCGAAGATCCTAAAATACTAAAAATACAAAATAAAACTGTATTTGAAAACTCTATGTATTTAAAGATATTGTGTTGTGTAGACTGATGAATACAAGGATTTAGCTCTCTAGCTATGTGAGTTTCATATACTGACACACAGGTAGCAATTGACTAATCAATGTACAGTAACTGAATCTGAATCTGAAGTTGAATACTAATCACTAAAACCTAAGCTGCTAGCTAAGTGCACATCAACATATGTCTACATATAGTGGCTAGTATGGTCATAGACCATGATGCTAGTTCCTTTGACTGACGGGTGTATAGAAACTCATAGGTGTCGTATCGTATTCTCCCTTAAAATGATGTTTGGATTATCGTCTTTCTACCTTTAAAAACATATGCATGTGAATCACTTGATCTTTTCCTGAAAACACTGAGTTGTAATGTCATGTCATGTCATGTAATGCATATCATGCATGTTAACTTCTTCTTATTCTTCTTTTCTGATTATATTTTGTTCAACTGAAAAACTTTTGTAATTTTGTTCTACATGTATCTTACTAAAGTTACCATTTCTATAACTTATTAAGCTTGTTAATAAGTTTTATGCAAGTTGTTCTGCATTCTATGAATATCTTTGGGTTTATCGTATTATATATTTCATAAATGATTCTGTTTCTAATTCTATATACATACATATAAATATCTATATTGTTCATATTACTGTTTCTATTATTGTTTCTGATTTTATTTTGCTTTCTAATTATAATCTCACGATTACTAGCACTGTTTTTGGCTATTGTTGAGCTTCTCTTACTTATGAGTGGGAAAGTGTGATTTTGGAAGATATATTATCTTGCTAGTTCATGTTCTTGATTCTGAAAGTTTTTCTACTATAATTTTTTGTCTCTTTCTTCTTTTTGCTTGTTCATAATATTAATTTGTTGTTTCTTCTCTCATTTTACTTAAATTAGGTGATATGTTTCCTTATTACTAGTATTCTGCTGATTGAGAGAGAAATCTCTAATTTTTGCTAGATGCATAGACGTACATGAAGATACACGAGCCGTGCCAGTTGCGCAACCCAATCGTGCTAACTTCATTTCTACTTATTGTTCTTTCTGTTAATGCTTAGTTGTAACCCTTAAGTGCACAATTGTGACCTTATTAAAATCCAATTGCGCACGCTTTATGTACACGACCATAATCCTATTATAACAAGGCTACACAGGTATGTGTCCATCGGGCACACGAGCTTGTGTCTTACTTTATTTTAGCTCCTATGGTTGAAACACGTAGAATCACGTTTAATTTCAACCCAAATCTCTATAAATCTTCAATCAAACTTATTTTAACATATATTCATGCTAAATACATAATTATATACTAATTTTTCCCCATCAATAATAGCCAAATCACTCTAACATTTTCTAAACCCTTAAACACACACACAAATGCATTAAGGGAACTAAACATGCTTCTATATCCAAATTTCCCTTCTACTTGATCATTATTATCTCATAATCATGTTATTAAACTGAAAACATGCTCTATGGTTGAATAAACTCATCCAAGGAAATATAAACTATGAGAACAAGGAAGGAACCTGAAGCTGCTAATAGTTTTAATTTCTTTATTTCTGGCTGAATCTTGACTAGATTGGTTATTAAAAACTAGCTGATCTCTCTTTTAATTTGGTTAGGGTTAGTTGGAGAGAAAGGAAGAGAAAATGGGTAAGAAACTAGCTAAAATGGGAAAAGGAAGAAATGTTGTTTTATATATCAATAGACATGTACAAGCATACAATAAGATGTACGAGCGTGCATGAAAGTAAAGAGACGCATGAGTGTGTGTCCAGAGATGCACGGTCGTGCTCCTTTCACAAGCTACATATAAAACCTTCAAAAAGATTGTTTTACCCTTCTAACTAATTAAGACTATTCTCTAACTGAAGAAATCTCTCTATTAACCCTGATTCAAGGCCTAAAAGACTATTCTAACCTCGAGATGTTACATATTTCCCTTAAAATGTTTTAAAGATCATATTTTAGGCGTGGAAATGTTGAGTTTAATGAAAATATCCATATAAAAAGAGGGAGAAATGAAAAGTTCAATGCTCTTAGCTTGTTCATGATATGAAATTGTTTGAGTTAGAAAGAGTTTTCATATTGGTTATTTATGCTAAATTTGTTTTCAATTGGTATCATTAAATTGATTTTAAAATGGGGAGTTGAGTCATTCTTGATAGGGGGAGAATTTTTTTGTGTGCTTAACTTGTTAAATCAATTTAAAAAGAGGGAGAGAAATTTCTTTTCGTGCAAAAATGAAAATTTAATATACTTTTTGTTTTATGAAAAAAAAGGAGAATTGTATGGTATTTTAAAATGAATAATTTTTTTAATTTTTTGTACTAAATTGAAAATTTTTGTTGGTGATATATGTTATGTGTTTATAATGCATTTTAACATGGGTTTTGTCATCAAATCAAAAAAGGGGAGATTATTGGACTCTTGCAGATTTTGAGTTGATAAAAAACCATGTTAAATTATCTAATCGGTCCTTGCTTAAATTGATCATGACAAGAGTAGGATCAAAGGGTTTTATTTTATAGATTTAGCTTGGTGTACGACTGTGCATGATTATACTGCATAACCCTGTGTATACTATAAGTGTCCGTGCATGAAGAAGCAAGACCACACAATCGTGTGTCTTAAGATTGAGGACACACTCCTGTGTATACTTGTACTCATGCTTAATAAAATTCATTGGGTACATACTTATGCAGAAAGGTTCATACGCTCGTGTTCAATGAAAATATTGGTCATGTAGTGATAGTGCAAATATTGTGCGTGAAATTGTGTGAGCTTCTAGAAAAAATGAAGCAATGAAACCTTAAAGAAACATGATCGTGTGTGTGGAGCACATTCTTATGCGGGCATGTGTAGAGCACGATCATGTGTGTGTATGTGCATGTGTGAGTAATTGATCCATATTCTATATAAAGGTCTAGACATTTGATTATGGTTTAGATTCGAATTTTATGTAATATAGTGATATACACTGGGTTCCCTAAGATAACCGAAAAGGCAACCATGTGGTGAAATTTAACATTTCATATAGAGTTCACAAGAAAACCTACCTAGGATACCCATTATTTGTAAATGCAAGAATTAAAACTAAAACACTTGTAGGTTGTTTTCAAATGTCTCGTAGGCCAATGACACTAACGAAGTCTACATAGAGCAAGATAAAAGAGGTTAGAGCACTTTCGGGGTGCTAACACCTATTGACACATGACTGTGAATGTTTGGTCATGGGTATAAGTGTTTAAAATTAAAGAAAAACATGAAAAGAAAACATTATGGTGTTTTACATCACTATAATAAAAACTGCTTTTAACATTGAAAATATATAATCAAATATAATTTGATGCTAGTTAAAATTGGACTAAAATCGAATTAATATCGTTAAATAATGCGTATCAAATTAGCATCGAATATGAAACTAACATATTACCATTGACAATATTCTGATGCTACTTAGTATCGAACATGATTTCCAATGCTAACTACCATATGATATTTTTATCTAACACTAGTCATATTTTAATTCAAATTAGACTAGTTCCAATGCTAAATTGTAAATAATTTATCTATAGGATCCAATGCTAATTCAAGACAAAGTTACAACATCAATTTATTATCTCATATAAATTTTTTAAAATTTGATTTAGAAGTGGATTAGCACCAAATTAATTTCGATGCAAAAAAGTGTCAAATAGACCATGAACATTCATTTTATGGACATCTACATTCTAGTCACAAACCATCCATTTTTTTCGCATATGGTTATGTTAAGTGATTATTTTATGCATGAATATGTCCCTCGTTTACTTTATTTATCAATTGTGATATCCAATATGCTTGTGTAACATTATGGATACAAATAGTTAATGTCATGTGTGTATTGGACCTTGACTTGTGTAATAAGTTTTGTCCATGAATGGCTATCGTTCGATGTGTAGATATAACTCTTTTGAGTGTCCGTTTACATTGTTGAGTTGTCCACTAATGAAACATATTATGCTTTATTTTCACAAAGTAGTGCACAAAATGATTTGAGGACAAAAGTGGATAGTATAAGTGATCCGTGTGAGTGTTTATACGACACGCATCTATAGGTTGATTCAGGAACTAGCAATAATCATTTTTGTATATTTGTTTTTCATTTCTCTGTTTTAAATCTAAGAGTAAATGATTTAATTTTACAAATTTTTCTAAGGGTGAATGATTTAATTTTTTGCATCACATTGCATGTTAAAATCGAAAAATTTAATCAAACTCGAAAAACACCATTAAAACAAAACACCTGAGTGGTACTTTCAAATACAGGGTCGACCATGTGGGTTTCGGTGATGATATTCATTTTATATAATAAAAGTGAGCGGATGGTTGAACTGATTTCTTTTAACCTTAAAGTTACAACTTACCAGGGATGAATATGATTTAGAAGTAAATATTAGAGTTGGGATTATTTACTTCGCAAACAGTCCTCTAGAACCCCAACACGGCCATGGCCCCCAAATCAGAACAATCACAGAGCCTCTCTACACAAGCAGATCCTTCTTCTACATCCATGGACCCTCTCTTCCACATCCTGAGGATCCTCCCCTACACCATTCTACGCCCACCCAGACTCCGCCTGAAGCTCCCCTCTTTCACTCTCCCTTCACCCATGACCGTCTTCGCCCTCGTTCTCCTCACCTACTTCATGGTGGTTTCTGGGATCGTTTACGATGTGATTGTGGAGCCTCCAGGCATCGGGTCCACCCAGGACCCTACCACGGGTTCGGTTCGGCCAGTTGTGTTCCTTCCAGGACGTGTCAACGGTCAGTACATCATCGAGGGTCTTTCGTCTGGGTTCATGTTCGTGCTTGGTGGGATGGGGATCGTGCTCTTGGATCTGGCTCTTGATAAGAACCGGGCTAAAAGTGTCAAGGTTTCTTATGCCTCTGCTGGGATCTCATCCCTTATTATCGCTTATGTTATGAGTATGCTCTTTATTCGTATTAAGATCCCGGGTTATATGAGGTGAATTTTCAGGTTTCTTAATAACTTTGTTTTGGATTAAGAAGTTCAATTTTCGTATGCGGTGAACAGCTATGAATAGATTATCAATTATTAGTTTTTCTTTCTGTTGATTTGATACAATTTCAAAAGCTAGCTATTTATTTGCAATTCTCTTGGTTCATCAGCTCTGCCGTTTTGTTCATGATACATATTCTTCTGTTTGCTAAATTTATGTTGTTTTGGCTTTATTCATGTCTTCTTGTTGTGTGATGAAAAATTATAGAAGAAATACTGGTTTTATACCGCAATTGCAGAGCCAGGAAGATGAAATTTGTGCTTGTAATATTTGGCCTGTTGGTTAGGATTAATAACTTAAAATCCTAGTTTGATTGATTTATGGCTGTGAATTGTATTGTTGAATATCTAGCTTCTCGAGTATGAATATCTTCCCGTATAACATTTGCCATTGGTTTGAGAGTTAGGGTTCTTCAGCCAGATACCACAATTATTGTAGAATATACTGAAAAGTTAGGGATATGAGAAATTAAGAATTAATTATTTGTTGTTCTTCCCAATAATTGTGAATACTGATATGAATGAGAACAAGGGAGAAGTGCAAGAATAAGAAAAGTGCAATAAGAGAGAGTGATTTGCCTGCCCTTATTTACAGAAGTATCCACAACTCTTTTAGTAATACACTTAACTGAAAGGGGATGTATGAACTTTATTGGTGCAGTCGACTCAATATACATGTACTATCAAACTAATATAGAAAATAAGGAACCCTTTTTTCCCATGGTGACTTCACTTTTTCATTGTGGTTGACTCAGTATCTATGATTATTGATTCATTGTTTTTTTTATGAGTTAAAAGGAGTGTCTTTCTTCTTTTGTCAGAAGTAATAATTTCTTGGAACAATAGAAGCTTTACAAGAGGTATTGAACCAGAGATCCATCTTTACAATTCACAGTTTGACTTCTATAAGAAATTGAAATACACAAATATTGAAACTTGGATAAACAGACTGCTATGCAAATGGAACTTATGTGTGGTAGCTGATGTTTTAAGGCTTTGATCACAGTCTATCGTCTGTTTTAAAATCAATCATATCAAATATGATACCTGCCATTTATAAAGTGCTCAACCTTTGTCTTTTTTCTTCTTTGGCTGTCTCAGTGCTAGCCATGAACTGAATTAAGGAGTAAAATTGTCTGAGAATTGTATTAAGCCCTAAGGAGCTAGGTTGGGAAAGAACTAGTACGAGCCAGTTAAATCTAGTAGGTTTGTAGAGTTTCTCTGTTTTAAAATATGGATATAGTTATTTTATGTGCTTGCAGAATGCTTTTTACTTGTGTCATGATCTTCAGTTGTTCCCTAGATGGCAAACTGTAATGTACTGGGTGTGTTTGAACTGCTTAGGTAATGAGATTCTGTTTGTGATGTACTACTACTTGAAAAAGAAAAAATAATTTGTTTTGCATATGGAGTGTTCTAAAGGATCTTCAAGGAAGCCCAATCTCATGCAGCCATGAATAGGGATGGTAACAGGCTGGGGTGGTGGGGCCGGGCTGAATATTCCATTCCCCCTCCTTGTCCCTACCCCGTCCAATAGACGAAGTTGAGTGTCGAGTAAGCTAAAATATCATACATTTTCCTCATATATTAACAAGTATTAACATGTCTGGATGATGAAAATAAAGGGGTTTCGATGCTGAATAGTTTGGGAAGAAGATGAACTGAGGTTGAGTTTTATATATTAATAGTATTTTTGTAATTAAAAATACAATATATTTTAGTAGATTGGTAGTAAATTGGATAGTGGCAGCCGGTATGTGGCAGGGCAGGGATATGGATATCCCCATCCCTGCATATTTAAGGAATCCCCTTCATGTGTAGGGCATGGTCCTAATTTTTTGGGTCAAATATTCATCTTTAGTCACAACGAGTTTTCTCTATTTCAAGATGTTTGTTATGCATGTCAATTTTATGTTTTGGTAAACAAAATTGCTGTTAGGATGGTGAAATTCATGGTAGCTTGTTTGGGCTGGGAATGAAGTGCAAAAATTTCAAGAATGGCTGGGAATTCTGGAATTAGCTATTTTAAGTTAAACATTGAGAATTTGATTAACTAAAATGAATTAAACTAACAAAATTAGACTAATCCAAATCACTATATTCTCAAATGTAAACAATGCTTTAACTAAGGCATATGAATAGACCTAGCTATGTAGTCCATATTGTTGATTTTATGTAATTGAATAGATAAATTGAATTGTAATGAGGTATCTAAATGCATTTGTTATCTTCTAGGTTATAATGAGTATTTTTATTTAGTAACTTTCTTTATAAAGTTGAATTAAATGAAAGATATTATAATATGTGAAATTCCAAATTTGTGGATCATATTATTTTAAAAGTCGTATAAAGAAATTGAATTTTATCTCTAATTGATTTTACTTTATAATGTACAACATATAATATTTAAACTAGTATACATTCTCTCAGTCTTGAAACTAGACATCTAATCATTATATAGAATTATGAAACACCCACAAGCATTACTCAAAATATTATACAGCTTGACAAAATTCAATACATTCAATTAAAATAAAATCTTACAATATTGTACTACATAGTTTTGGCAGTTATATGACCTTAGTATAGAAAACTTAGCTCATAACAAAATCAAAAGTTACAATTATCATTAACAAGAAGAATAACTTGAAAACAAAGTGTCAAAATGATAGAGTTGGTGCTCTAAAGCCAATCTTCTTGATTTTATAAATCTATGTTAAGTTATATGTTTACAAGTATTGCCAAGATAAATATATTTAGGTTGGTAGAACTTTAATGATATGATCAATGTGTAACTTGTATTGATGATCCTATAAATACATATGGTGGTCAATTTAAAAGCATATTTAGACATATTAAGACTTTAGTGGATCGATTTGGGATTCATTACTCTTGTCATTATCTCATCTTATTGTTTGGTTATGACAACCTATTAAAAATCTAGGGTCTCAGTGGGAAGGGGTTGGTGCCAAATTCAATGTTAACTTAGTAATTGGTAAACTAATTTATTATTAATATCAAGGATGATCTAACGTAGGTACTATAATTGTGTCTTGGTCTTAATGAGATACTAGATGATGAAAGAATTTGAATCCACGATAACTATATCATTGAAAGGTATAATCGATCTTCCATTGGTGTTTTATTGTTTGCGTAATTATAATGTCTTATTACAGGATACCCATAGCTTGTGAATAGATAACTGATTAATTGCAGATTAATTATGAATTTATTCATTTCTAATATGATACAAAACTTATATGTCACACACAATAAGAGATTGATTATGAATCTATCACATATAAAGTGAATCATACTTGAATGTCATGATTTCAAAGTCTTATTGATGAGTGACACAAATCTAATCATATTATGATAGATGTCACACTCATTGTAAATCTAAATATTGAATGTTTGGCTTAGATTTAAGTGTTCAATAGAAATTGAACAATTTCCCCATTATTCAAACCTATCCAGACTACCCTAATGAAAAAGAGAGATTTTTCTCTCACTCTTTAAGTATGGATTCACCAAAATTGTGATCAATAAATCACAAAGAGCCTCACAACACATTTGATTGGTAATACATCTTCATGACGATCTTTGATGCATAGAACCTATTTTATTGTATGTATAACATCTCCTATATCTCTGGGGATGGTTTTGTGATATGAAATTTATAGTTTTAATATGTCATTATGCTGCCAATTGATGTTTAAATAGATCCCAAAACCCGCTCGAAAAAGAAGTAAAGATGGCTTCTTGTGAGGCCATAAGATATAGCTGATAGATTTCGTCTCCTTTGATTTTTCTTATACTTAACTTTGAGATAGTTTTGAATAAACTGAAGAAATAACCCAGATTTATACAGTATGCCTTAAATTGTGTGAAACTATTAAATTTATGTTTGCTCTTCACTTGAACTGCCCGTTCCAGACTTCAAGTTAACCATTCTTCTGCGGGTTACCATTCTTCCTTGAATTGGAGATTCAAAGTGGAACACTTGTTCTTCCTTGAGAATGTCAGCTCAAGTCAAGATTGTTCTTCTCTGGAATTGTTTGTTTCTCCTGGAGTTTGTTACGTCTTTAATCACAACCCAATCTTGTGGACCAAGTTCTCAATTTTTTAATCCAGCTTACCCTTTTACCTACAAAATATGGTCAAATTTAGGTAATATTTACACTGAAATAAACTAGAAACTAATCAAAACTACATATATGAGCATATAAAATATAATATAAATATGAGCTTATCGTAGAGTCTGAATCCCCATATTATGAAAAACGTTAAAATTAATTTGCTTATAATTTGTTTTTTAGAGTTTCATAAGACTTTGAGCATGTTTATTAATCATGGTTTCATTTATCGTAAAACAGGTCCAGCTAAGTTTAGTTTATATAATAGTTTGATAGTTGTTTCAAATCCAATTAAATAAAAAAAAAAAAAAAAAAGATTCAGGTCAGATTAAATACAGGAAGGGAGATAAATACATTATATGTTACCAACTCCATAATGGTATACAAAATTAAATATAGTCACATTTAACAGTCAAATAATATCTGCCATTAAACTCTAAAATAATTGGATAATTAATTAAAATAGTCACTTTCTAAGGAGTGGGTACAAAAACAACCAACAACTTTAGAGTTATACCTCTTTAACCATCATATTCGATTGTTAAATAATAGTATAACCGTATATAAAGTGAATTTTTATTAATTCTCTTTCATTTTGAAGAATTCAAATTGGAACTTGTCGTGAATTGAAGCGATTTCACTCTACAAAATGAAAAAACAAAAAAGGAAAAACGAGGCTCGTTATCAATGAATGTTGTCTTCATTATACATATTTTATATTTGTCGTCTTTCTTATTGTGTTTGAGTTGTTGGGTTTAAGAATTTTTAACAAAGTTATTGTTGTAGGGTTTCACTTTGAATTTAATGTACTTGATTGTTGTATTGGAAATTGATGTGTGAATCCAAATGATTTTTGTTAGTAAGCTAATGGGTAACATAGCGTAGTTCAAAACGGAGAAGTTTATTATAATGTTACTATATATATGAAATGGAGGGTTTATTGTCTTCCAGTACAAATAATGGGAAGTCTGTTTAAATATAATTTTGCATACTGGTGGGTAAGGAAAATTTAACTATATCGTTACGCATGGTGGAAAGTAACTATATCGTTACTATTGTTATTATGTTATTATACACAATCATTACATATAGTGGGGAGCACTCACATTTTATTGTGCGCTGGCGTTGTTGTATTTCACCATAAATTTAGGCCAAACGCCAAGTTCCCACCCAAGGTTTCCTTAAATCACAAAATCCCAGCCATAAAGTTTTAAAAAGCCAAGTTCCCGCCTTTTTCCTATGAAAAGACCAAAATACCCTCCAAAAAATAAATAATAGAAATATTAAAATAAAATTTAATATAAATAATATTAAAATAATAATAATAATAAATTAAAAAAATTAATACAAATATAAAAAAATAAAATAAACTATTAAAAAAACAATCATTATCATTAGCAAAGTCATAGACGATGATGACCGTTATTAACATAATTAAATGATCGAAAACTATCACTTGGTTTTATGGACGGTGGGATCTAACCATTTGATGATAATTTGGTTGTCTAAAATCTAGTGAAGACAATCAAATCTGACTATCTTCACTACCGTAAAAGGTTGAAAATGGTCGGCATGTTTAACACCGACCATTTCAGAGCCATTTTAGATGGCAGAGGTGGCCAGATCTAGCCACCTCCACTAGATCTTCTAGCCGCCTTCACCATCAATGCGATCAGATTTGATCGCCAATATAATTAGATGATCGTTAATATAATTAGATGATTGTTTTTTACTATCAATGGAACCAGGTGGCCGTTTCTAGCCACCTGGTTATGTTAATGGCGACCACAGCCATTGGCGATGCTATCGGTAGCGGTGATTATATTTTAAAATTTTATTTTTTATTAATTTTTTATTATTATTATTATTTTAATACAATTTAATTTTATTTTGTATTTTAATTATTTTTATAAAATTATTTTTTCATTTTTATTGAAAAAGATAAAAAATACCCTTTTGACTTTAGTCAATGGGTATATAATTGACTTTTTAAAACTTTATAGATGACACTTATTATTTAAGGAAACTATGAGTGGGATACATTGATTGGCCATAAATTTATGGCAAAAAGATTGCTTCCCCAACGTTTCCTTAAATGAAAAATTTTATCTATTAATTAAAAAAATCAAATATTTATCTTTGGTTAAAACCAATAATTATATTTAATGGTTATTTGTTAAAGCGTTAGTGGTCAAAGACATACTTTTGTTCTTTTGAATAAAAATAATTTAAAAATAATAAATAATAAAATTATTTTATAAAAATATAAAATAATATTAAAAAATTAATAAAACAATTTAAAATTTTAATAAAATATAAAAAACCGGCCATCGTCGATTACAACATCACCAACAACAGTGACTACTGAAAATCTAACTAAATAGTAAGAAATGATCACTTGATTTGATTGAGAATTGAATCTGACTATTTCGATAGAAGAGATAACCAAATCTGACTATTTTTGCCATCAAAGATGACAGAAAACGGTCGACATACTTGAAACTAGTTGTTTTAAGTTATATTCAATGATGGAGGTGGCCAAATTCAGCTGTTAATTGACTCAAGTAGTTATTTTCAGTCCCTTGACTAGGTTTTCAATGACCATCGTTGAATTTTGTATTAATTTAATTAATTTCTCAAAATTTTTATTAATTTTTAATATATTATTTATATTGAAATTTTTTTAATATTAATATTATTTATTTTTTTGGTAGAGGGTATTTTGATCATTTCATAAAAAAAATTAAGAAAATTGGAAGAAAATTGATCAACAGATCAATATTTGATTTTTTAAAAGTTTGTAGATGAGACTTTGTCATTTAAGGAAACTTTGGCCTACATTTAAATTTAACTGCATGTATTAAGGGGTTTATCCATAATGTCATTGCACAAAGTAAGGGCTAATGGAATTTCTACTATGCATATAAGGTTATTGAAATATTTTTTATGCATAATAAATGGTAATTTTTTTTTACAGTACATGTAGTCTATACTTGGTATGTGTAAAATCTTGAGCATATTAAAAATTTTCATTATTTCTTGAATATATCTTATTATATTTTAATTGTTTTTAATTTTTGTTAAACTTTAATAAGCATTAAACAAAATTTTTGTTATTTTAGAATGTAGCATTGAATCAAAATAAGGAAACCTAAGGTCAATAGGGGAAACACTAGGAGATCAATAGAGGAAACACTACTAACGAGTTTTGGTTGAACATAATCAACGTGAGATTTAGCTAGTTTGAGTTTGCATTAATAACATTCAAATTTGTATTGGTAACAAATTTAAGGTTCTATCATCGCACCAATGTTTCTACATACATTTTGTTGTCAACAACATAATTCACTTTTAGATTCCCAGTGACAAAATAGTGCCTTTAGTTCAGATCAAGGGTAAACAATTTTCAAAGACAAAATATCGGCTTCGAGTTCTGAAGCCGGGGTTAGAGTAGAAATTTTTATTTAGATTTTGGGCAAGAATTCAAAGGAAGATGGTTTAGATGTTGTTTTCAAAAAGGGGTATAATGTCAGGCTATTAAGAGTAATTTTAGTTTAAATTTTGGGTTGAAATCTAAAGATGTTAGTTTTGATCAATATGAGCTTTCTTATGGTTATCCGATTCATAATTTTTTATAATCATATTAGAGGGTTGAATTAGGACTTCCAGACTTGGATTGAGAAAAATAAAAGAAAGTATTAGACCCAAGGTTCGTTGGATTCAGATTGATCAACAATTTTGAGACTATAACAATAAACGAAGACCTTCAGGTTGCATTAGATTGTATTCTTGTTTTAGTTTAAAAATGTGTAGGGGCATGGGCTTATGATATTGAGATTCTCAAATTTTGGGATTGAGTGATACCTAACCTAAAGGAAAATTGTGTAACTATTTAAGGGCAAGAGGAATAAATAGGAACCCTTGTTGAATTGATTGATTTGTGGTTTGAGTGGAGATCAAGTACTTAATTTAAAAAAAAAAAAAATGAAGAAAAGAGAGATAAGAAAAAAAGGAAAGAAGAGAAGAAAAAGAAAATAAAAGAAAAAAGAAAGAAAACAAAGAAAACTACTTCATTATCTTAGTTATTAAGTAAGTATGAGGTTAAGATGTCCACTATCAGTGATTTCCAAAGAGAAAAGTGACCTAAGGCAAGAGCATGCAAAACATTCTAAGTTTGTAAGTTGTTGAGTAATCTGAAACCTTCATCACCAATGTTGATGTCAAAAGGTAGATTTACGACCTTAGAAAAACTTACAATGCCTGTGTTAAGAAAATAGATCATAAATATTAAAAAACATGTGTATAAAAACAATGTTTGATTTAGAAAAGACTTAGTCGTTATAGAGTCTTTGACTCAACCATAGGTTAGATTGTTTATTATCTCGAAATGCTTGACTTTGGTCAATTTTTCACCTTTGGAATCCTTTAAGACTATTATAGGTTTTGAATGTCTTAGAATAGAGATCCTATAGGATCAACTTAATGGTCTCAACTTTAGTCAGTGTTTCACCTTTGGATTCCTTTAGGACTATTACAGGCTTTGGTCATTTTAGAACATATATTTTGTGAGATCATCTTCAAACTCTCAACTTCGATCAATGTTTCACCTTTGGAGTCTTTCAGAACTATTATAGGTTTTGGTCATCATAGAATAAGGATCCTATAGGATCATCTCAAAGTTTTTGACTTTGATCAGTACTTTACTTTTGGAGTTTTCTGGGATTATTATAAGTTTCCAACATCTTAGGATAAGGATTCTACAGGATTATCTCAAAGCTCGTGAATACAATCAGTGTTTCACCTTTGAAGTCCCTCAACACTTTTACGAGCTCCAATCATCTTGAAATTGAGATCCTACAAGACCATCTCAAAGCTCTTAACTCTGATAAGTTTTTCCTAGATTATTAAAGGCTTCAGCTATCTTAGAATAAAGATCCTATAAGATCATCTCGAAGCTCTTGGCTCTAGTTAGCACTTTACCTTTAGAGTTCTCTAAGACTATTACAAGCTTTGGTCATCTTAAAATAGAGATCCTATGGATCATCTCAAAGCTCTTGACTCTAATCAACGTTTCACCTTTGAAGTTTTCTAGACTGTTATAGGCTTCAACTATGTTACAACAGAGATCTTGTAAGAGCATCTCGAAGCTCACAACTCTAGCCATCTTAGAATGGAGATCTAACGAGTTTGTCTAGGCCTAGGAATCTAGAATGAAGTACATTTTTTGTGATTTTTTACATCTATTGGCTCAACACTTAGTGTCTTCTTAGTATTTTGTTGTGATTTGCATGTGTCTTATATTCATACCATTTCTTTGCATTCATTACATGAAACATACCCATAAAGTAAAGGGCAATTGTAGACACCTTATTTTGATCCAACATGATTTTTTTCGATGATGATAGCTTATAGGGTTTCCATGCAATACTTTCAAATTAATAAACTGAGACTCGTAAACTAAGAATAGAAAAGTAGACTTGATAAATGTATCACAACCTAGGTTTTAGGTCCTTTAGAACACCTTTTATGTCTACTTCCTTTAGAAATAACCTTAGGGTCAATTTGGACCTCTTTAGAGCCTTTTGATGTTGTAAGGAGACCTAGTGTCCAAACCAATTTATGGATGCATAATGCATGATCATCTATTGGTAGGTCGAGGTGACATGTGGACACACCTAACAACATTTTCACGTCTATGGACAATCGCCTTGTGTGAACACTTGACATCCTATGGTTAAATAAATTTTATTCCTTTCTATTAGGATAATTCCAATTCTATTTGGATATCCTTTAGGAAATTTTAGTTTTACTAGGATAGATTCTTTAGGAAGTTCTAGTTTGGTTAGGAAGGTCCTAAAAATAGGAATTAGATCCTAATTAGGAAATTAATCCTTAGGGTTTTAGAGAAACCCTGGGTGGACTATATGGTTGCCTCTGTGTGGACAATTAGAGACCCTACTATGTTGTAGGAAGCTATGAAAGTGTTTAGAATAAATTTAAGGTAGAATTCTTTATGAAACAACCTTTAAACAGAGGTTTACAATCTGAAGCCCATCTTTTATATCATAGAGAAAGGTTTTTTGTGGTCGAAAATTTTATTTTATACTTTTTTCCACTACTACATTGACTAGTCTAGGGATCATGAAAACCTAACAAAAAAAAACACTCCAGGCAATGTTATTATTTTTGTACCATATCACAAACTAATGAGTACACAAGAGATGTAGAGGTTTTGATCAATAAGTCAAACTATGTAAAATCCTAGTGTTAGACTTTTTTCTTTGCTCTATCTTAATTTACTAATTTCTATATTAATTTCTAAATACCTGTAATAGACTCTCTAGTATTCTTAAGCTTTAATAATTGTAATTATAATATATCTTATGTAATGCTCTATATTGTACACATTAATTAGTGATGAAAAATTGCATAATTACTTATAAGTTGTATTAATTTTGTAAGCTAATGTTTATATAAAAGTTCCCCTAAAATGTTGAAAATAACAAAAATCATTCAGACCATTAAGTATAAGGTGCCAAAATAGTGCAAGATAATTTGGTGATTTTGCCAACTCATAACACATACAAATTTTTATTGCTCATTAATCATTCATTAATGATAGATTTTTTTTTTACCTTCAACAGCGTCGAGAGGGTTTTTGTCATTATATCGTCCTTCAGGATTATTTAACTCCAATTTTATTTTTTTCTCAGGATTGTAGTCACCGTCTAACGCTTGCATGCATTTACTTTTTCTTATTTTACTTAATAGTCGTGGTTAGTACTCTGAAATTACCAAAATCGACTGTTTAAACCTCACTAATAACTGAATCATCAATTAATCCCTGTATTTATTAATTTAAATTCTTATTATTATTATATAATCTCTACCAACTCTATTATATTGACCACTTTCTCTTCTCTCTACACTAACCTCTCTCTCTGAAAAAACACACATATATATGTGTGAAAATGGGAAATGAAGAAGACTGCGACACTGGTCTTTGTCTTGCGTTTGGTGTTGGTGGAAGATCACAATTGAATAACAATCCTTCCTTATCTATGGCTTGCGTAGACTTATCCTTCACTTTATTTCCTACAGGGAAAGTCATGGATGTTAACCATTCTGATTATTCCCAAAATCACAACAAAAGTTTTAGTCGGAGAAAGAAGCTCAGACTCACAAAGGAGCAATCAAGTCTGCTGGAAGACAGCTTCAAATTGCACAACACCCCAAATTCGGTATTATTATTTATCATATCTCACTATTAATAATATTAATTTTTATACCTTTTTATATATTACAATTATTATCAATATGCAAACTAGCACATTAATATATTGCATAAGGAGATCAGATTGCACCTCTTTCTGCTTCTCCCACAGCTTAGTTTGCTCCTATAACAATATAATAATAATATTATATGAAACACACAGACACACACACACATAAGTATATGCTATAATATGGTCATTTTGTGTTTCATGAGATACAAAATAAATTTTCATAACTAATATTTAAATGGTTAAATTGCAGTCCCAGAAACGGGCTCTTGCGGAGAGATTGAATCTGAAATCAAGACAAGTCGAAGTTTGGTTTCAGAACAGGAGAGCACGGTACTGTATTATTTTCCTTTTTTAAAGTCTGTGTAATAAAATATAGACATACTATCTTATTAATTAGCCAAAGAGGGAAAACTGAAACTGCAGGACAAAGTTAAAACAAACTGAAGTAAACTGCCAATTGCTGAAGAAATGTTGTGAAAGCTTAAGCAATGAGAACAAAAGACTGAAGAAAGAATTGCAAGAACTACATTCGCAATTAATTATTTTCAAGGCAATGTGCCCTTCATGTGAGAAAATGGTCACAACAAGTGAAGGAAAAAAAATGCGGGCGTTGAAATATTGATGTGGTCCTTACAAACAAGTAACAATCGAGGCAAAGCGGCTTCGGTGGTACAAATCAGGATATATCTACAGTAAAGTTTAACGATACTTATTATAGATTTAATATTGGTATGACTTTAACCTAGTAATTATACAAGTACTTAAGAGATTATTGTAAAATAAATATTGTCTTTATAATTTTAACGAATGAGTGAGGAAATATATTACAGATTTCTAATGGATTGTATTGGACTGACCAAAGAGTGATTGAAACTTTTTTTTTTTTCTCTCTTTTACATCATTGCACAATTTTTCTCATTGTCCTCGTCAAAGAAGGAAAATCTTCTTGGTATCATTCAAATATAAAGACATTGAAAGTTGAAATTAATTGATAGCCAACGTTGTTGACTTAACAGAAAAAGCTTATTAATTAATCAATTTAACATTTTATTGCATGTATGGCCTGTTTTCATTAATATATAGATAAGCTTAAGATTAACATTAATTTGTTAGAAACTCACTTTGGAAAATGTTTCGTAATGCCTGATAAAATATTATTTTAAAGGCAAACTCTATTGCCACAGTCATTTTGGCTGTGGCCACAACCCATTAAACAGACTTTTTTTTTTTTTCTTATAAATTTACCTCCAAATGTGTTTCTCTTCTCAAAGACGGGTGTTATTGAAAACCTTTGAATCGCATAACAGACGAGTATTATATCCATTATATTTGCCCAACGATTTAAATACTTCACATCTGTGAAAACTCCTTGGCCATGAATAGATAATCCTTTCAGCACGTATGGAGGTCATAGATGCGATCCCACATCAAATACCTTTTTGTGCGGAGAAGAAACACAATGGACGAATTTCACTTCTACAAATAAACTATTAGTTGCTTCCAAAAGGTAATGGGCAATAAGGTAGGTCTTCATGCAGTTTGGAGAGCAATAAATCATGGATTCAAATCTTTTCAAAGATTATATCAAGATCAAACCCTTGAATTTACTCGATACATTGGTTGTGAGACTAATCACTGAACCTATGATTTACTCTGGCGTGATCGGATGCCTGATTAGATCGAACAGTGGACAGGTCCCATTATGGGACAAAAAGGTTGAAACCTGGCACAAAAAAAAATCCAACTTAAGTTTGGACTCCGCGCCTATACACATACACACAGACACATATACACACTAGTGTTTGTTAATTTGCTTCATGTTTGAAACGAACAAAATTTGAAATAAGTTTAAATATTATATATATATACACACACACATATATATATGTATGTATATGTATAACTAAAAAAAAAAATTCCAAACATTTTCTTATATATATACAATGAAATTACTAAATTTCTTTAATTATATATTTTTTTAAACGTTTGTATTGCAAGATTCAATTATCTTACATATTATTTTGATATCTGAAATTATTATTTTCTATTTTTTGTTTTTGTTGGCATCAAAGAAGATTAGATGCACATTATTATGATTGTTTAAGTTAGTTATTTTTTATTTAATGGGATCTTTTATGGATTTTTAAAATTTTAATGTAGTTTTTATATTTTTATAAAATTATACAAACATATCTGAAATAAACTTGAAATTTGACTAAATTTATTGAACTATGTTTTCGAATTGGTAGGTCTAAAGCCCAAACCCATCTTTTTTTTTTTTTTTTTTTTAAGTTTAAACTTGACCTTTTTTATATCTATAACTATTTACTTGCATTTTTTAATTAAAATCTATTAAAAATTATAATAATTCAAAAATTAAAAACCTATTTTCAGATTAATGATAGTTACTACTATAAAAAAATATTTTAAAATAAAAAATTTAACATTGTTTTTATAAGAGTTGATGATATAAGAATATTTACTAGCATTTTTGTAATGATATTTATATTAAAAATCACTGAAAATTATGAAATGTCTGAAAAATTAAAAAATTTAAAACGACTTTTATAATAATTGATATTACTTGGACATTTATGAAATTTTTTTGTTATGGTATTTATATTAAAAGCCATAAAAAAAAATATAATAAGAGAAACAAATTTAAAATATATTATAGAATTTATGATAATTTATCACTATAAGAATATTTAAACGGAGATAGTTCTTTTAGGTTTATCACTAGTATTTTTTTTTCCCATTAATTTTTTGGTGGAAAGAATTGTAACACTTGAACTCAATTGGTTTTAAAATGCAAAATGAACTTCAATAAATTTGTGTTTAATACTGTAATCTTTTTTGGTAAATAAAAAGTATATATAACCAAAAAATAGCAAGTAAGTTTGAAATAATCTAAGCGCAGTAAAAAAAACCTGTCCGCAAATCCCAATCAAAGAACAAATTTACAATTAAAATTAAACCTCTTGAGAGTCTATCTAAGCTTCAGCAAAAGTAGAACTCAAGAGGACAAAAATAAAACCAAAATACAAATGTATTGACCCATACCTAAACTATTGTATCTAGTATAAATAAAGAAACTATTCACGTTACAATATCTAACCCAAGTACCCTTTACAATAGCAATATAGTCTATACCAAAAGAAATCTTCATCAAGATAAGGGGAGAAAAGGCAAGCAACTCCCACTGATTTCGCTGCAAGCATAGAGGTAGAACAGATGCCACTTCATGTAACTCCAAGTTTCCATCACCTTACCTACCAAATAGCCTCTACTTGTGCAAATGTGTCTCTCACCCAAGTTACACTTTTTGGATGAAGAAAACTTAACCTTGTAAAGAGGAATTTGTTCCAGCCATTGAGGAAAGAATTCAGCTTTGTCCCAGGAAAATAGCACTCGGCTAAAGTAGGCATAGTGTAGTGATAAAGCTGATTTTTTGTAACACTTCCACAGCCTATATTCTTCCAATTTTCCAGCAGCCAAGACAAAGAAATCCAGCCTAATGACGCTTGCAACATCATGTGTTCAGTGGCTAATAACCCGCCCCAAGTATTCCTTGAAATCGGCTTAACCATAGCCCAGAATATGGGGACAAAATTTAGCCAGCCCTGGAAATTTTCCTAGTTTTTACTGTTCACGTTTAATCCCGTGAACAGTAAAACTATTCTATGAACAGTAAAGACAGTTTTCTCTATGAAATTAACAAAAATCGAGCCTTTCTGAAGGAGCAACTCATGGCCAATATCCTCACAAATGTAATAAATAGTATAGGACCTGAACCAACCCTCACCACCCACTAAATCCTTGAAAAACATCAAATGAGCTTCAAGTTGGAGAAGCAAACCATAAAGCAACCCAAAATTAGTTTGTGGCATCAAGTAATATGCATACATTTGGATCTTGTCAATCTTTAAGACATGCTTCACTTGCCTTACCATCAAGAAGAAATGCAATACTTGCCTTACCATTATTAGCAACCAAAGGAGAGCATAGGAACAAATGAACCAAGTCATAAGCATAATGTGAAGAAAGTAAAGGATTATCCTCCAAATGTAAGGAGCAAAGATCAAAATCGCTTTGCTCAACCATTTCACAAACTTTGTCTAGAGATTGTGCCAAGATAAAGAGCTTTTAATTCAAACCCAAATAACGGAGCCAATCATCAAGTTTGTCAAAGCTACTTCACATATCACTAGATTGACAAACACTATTTCCACCATAGTAAACTCAAAGAAACCTGTATAATAACCAAAACTCAAATAGGAGTAAGAAAAGCTAACGGTAATACACCTGTAAAATAGAAACCATGTTACCCACTCAAGGGTGTCAATGACCACAAAAAGGAGAATTCCTTCTAACTTTCCTAATCATTCCCAACCCATAAATATTAACATTTTCAAGGCATAAGAAGTTTCCCCTCCCACTTTGCCATCCTTCCATGCCTAGTCCCTAACCTCTCATAAAGAAAAAGGCTCATGTCTCTTGAAGATACTTAGAGGAAGGACCTAATTATTAGCAAGATTTTGTTCAAATTAGAGATACGAAAGTTACTTAAATCTGCTCCCTTATCCCTAATGATTCTTTTTGCATTAACATAAACCCTCTCTTTAGTTAAGGAACCCCTAACAAAGACTCTCTTACTATAAACAACAACACTTTAGCTCATCTTTGCTATGGTGGCATTAAGAGAATTCTTTTTCCACTCTCTAGATATCTCCACAATATACTCTTTCCACCCTTAGTCCCTATAACTCAAGTTACTCTGATTGAGAATATTACATCAAACATAATGATTATAGTTATATTGGAAGAAAAAGTGGTCAATATTTTCATCATACATATCACACAACATACAAGTAATATTAAAACATAAACTATACCTTTGTAATTTGTTGCGTGTACTCAAACTTTTCCTTAAAGCAAGCCACAGAATAATGGCGTGTTTGGAAATGTATTTCTTATGCCAAATGATGTGAGCCCAATAAACTGATTCCTTTTTCTCCCTAAACTCATCCCAAGCCAAATTAATGGAAAACCTCTCATTCCTACAAAGAGTCCAAATAACCTTGTCACTTTCTCTCATTGGATTGGTAAAAGAAGCTCCCTTCACTTTAATAATATTATGAGAATGTAACATCCCAGGGTTAGAAATGTCTTTTAGGCTACTAATATAAGGTTAGAATGAGAATTGATGATAATACTAGGGTTGTGAGAGAGTTCAGAGGTGAAATAGATATTTTTTCAGAGTTAGGTGATTTTCGCATGGATCCTGTTGAGAGGATTTACATGCAAGCACAAAAAAATGACATTAGTATAATTTTTCAGTCATGCACGATCGTGTATGTTAAGTGTAGGACCCGCCGTCATGCATACCCCTACTGTTGAATACTGGAGAGCTTTTATTAATAATCTAAAAATACGGGTACACACGACAGGAATCCTACGGAAAGAAAACTTTACTGTTGCTATACAATCTAAATACAAGCGGAAGCTGAAATACATACACTGAAATATATAATGAGCCCATAATGGCTTTTTCATATATTTACAATTGTTTCTGTACATTCTGGATACATCTGATAATATACAAAAGATACAATACAAGACCACACAGGTCCAAAACTGAAACTGTACATACTGAAACTATGATGTGGGCCCTCTTCTGCTAGCCTCGATCCACTCGCTCCTCGCCAATAGCACGGATACCTGAAAAAGAAGGAAAAAGGAGGAGGATGAGTGATAAAAATCACCTAGTAAGCATTCCTTACTTCCCTCAATCCAAGCAAGCAACACACAATATCAAACATACCTGGCCTTGGCCCTATTCATACATCTAGTCGTTTGTTGAAATCTGAAACTAATTAGTCTGGTTATCTGAATCTCATTCATTTATTGATTTCATTATTATCCATGTCATGATATATATGTCATGTCATGCTAACTGAAATATCTGATGATGCATGCATCTGAATATCTATATATGTATCTGAAGGTACCTACTGTGCTGATCAGACTGATAAACACAGGGATTTGACATCCTAGCCATATGGGCTGAACAGTCTACCTAATGGCTAGAAAACTAAATCTGAAATGCTGACGATCTGACTGGTGTCAGAAGGTTGAAACTGAAATACTGAACAGTCTGACTCGTGTCAGAAAGCTGAATCCCACAGATGCCCCCTCGAGTTCACCCAATACTCTCACCCTTACGTCAGGTTCTGAACACTGAAATCTACTGAATTCAGATCTCTTGATCCTCTCTTAAGCTACATGTCATGCTATGGTATGCATATGTAGCTTTATTATCTGGATTTCTGATGATCTGATGCTTACTATGCTTTTAATCTGATTTTCCATGCTTTATTAATCAATTTCTGCTTATTCTGGAAAATGCTACTGTTGTTGCACGAGCGTGTAGGCAAGACACATGGTCGTGCATGAGACACACACGGGCGTGCATGGCAAGGCACACGGGCGTGTGCCCAGACGCACGGGGTCATGTGCTGGCCGTGCAGCTGGTCGTGCGTGCTTCTGGAATTTTTGGACATTTCACTGAATTAGCTAGCACACAACCATATCCTTTAGGACACACGGGCGTGTGTCTGCACTTCTGGCCGTGCACACAGCATGCACACGGGCGTGTTCCTACAAAATCAAGGGCACACGACCGTGCCATACAAGTACACGGTCGTGTGTCTTGTTCTTCAACAAGAACACCTGTCTGAAAAATACACAATTCACATGCCAATTCTCAATCAATCTCAAATTAACTTATAACATACATTTCCAGCATTTCAATAAGCATATTTATCAATTTAATCTCAACATGCATCCACCATAGCTCGTTTCACCATGAAAGCATCATCTTTCTCTCACTAAGCACACACAAGCAACATGCATGGTTCAAGGGTGGAAATTTCTTATCTCATTTGACATGCAACAACATATAAACATGCCCAAAGTTCATCAATATGCAAAGAACTCATCCAAGCATCACAATTCATCAAAGTAAACTGGGAAAACACAAGGAGAAGTAAACGAACACTTATCTCTCGCCATTGCCACTGGAAATTTTCTCTCAACTATTCTCTTGGCTCTCTAGCTTGATTGGGAGCTACTGGAAGGTGAGCTTCTTATCTAAGATTGGGAGGAGCTGAAACAAGAGAAAATTTGTTGAAAATGGAAAGTGGGTGAGAAATAAAGTCTTAATTCTCTCGGCTCTCTCTTATATATATACACTTGCACGGGCGTGCACATGGGAAAATAAAGATTATTCATTTCTCACGTATTCGCATGATCAAATCCTCCCGAAAGGAACATACGAAAGCCACATAGGCTCTAGAAATTTATGAACTCACCCCTGAACTCTTCTAGGCTCTCAATCTATTTCTGAATTTCATTTATAATCCCAAAACTCTTCCCCTAAGAGTTTTTCTAAACTGGGATACTACATTAAGGTGCACGTTCATGCGTGCAATAAGATTTAGTCGCCTTAGTTTTAAGTTGAGCTTATATTGTTTTCAACCAATTTATGTAATAGCCCAGGGGTAGAATTATCATTTTAGGCTTTGAAACTGAGGGTAAAAAAATATTTTCAGATAGAAAGTAGATTCGAGAGGGTTCGAGGATAAAAGAGTAATTTAGAGGTCTTTTATGGTTTATACATGGATATTTTGGGAAGAATATTCTATATATGGTACGAGGAGAGAGAGATTTGAGTTTTTAGTGGGCACACACCCGTGTGTTAGGTGAGAGAGTCATAAATGTTTTATTTTTCTGTATTTTTACCTAGTTTATTTTCGTTTCAACTTCTTCTCTTCTTCGTTTCTAGTGAACCTTAGGTAAAAAATCGTTCAACTAACAGCTAATAATCAAGTTAGAGATCCAAGAGTATCTAAAGAGAGAGATCCAGACGTAATGATGAGAGGTAAGTATTTTTTTACCTCTTTCACTTAGGTTTACAATATGCTTCCTAGATTTGAGTCTCCTTGGATGGTTGCTCTGTGTTGAGAATGTATGTTGTTGTGATTGGATGATGAAATGAGATAATGAATGATGATTTATGAGATTATTGTGAAATGCTTGATGATTTTGATGCTTAGGTATGAATTTTGAACACGGCCCCGTGTGCCTCCACACACGCCCGTGTGCCTTAAGAAAACAAGAAAAACAATTCCAAAGCATAAATAAAGCAAAGATAAGCATACTTAAACAACTTTAAGCCTTTCCTAAGCACGAAACACTTAAGAATAATAAGATATAATAGTATATCATGCATGATTATCAAAGCATAAAGCATGACATGCCATATGACATGTTTTCATAAATGGATCTAAGGATCCAAGAGTACGATTTTAAAAGTATAGATATATGATGTTCTAGACATCAGTTAGGGGTGGATACGAGAGGCTATTTGTGAGTTCTCACGTCTACTAGAAAGGGAAACTAGCGTCTGCTAGATAGGACATGGTCTTTAACTAAGCTCATTAGAGAGAGTGCTAGTCGTGCATGAGTAGTTTTATTATAGGTTTGAGCTCACACAGTCAAGGTGTCAAATCCTTATATTCATTAGTCTAGCTAGCATAGCAGATATTTTCAGATACAGTATTTTCTGATAAAGTTTTTAGCTATATTATATGCATACATTTAGGATCTTTGGATCAGAGTTTTTATATCAGAAAAAGTTTTTAGAAAGGAAAAAGTTTTCAGAAATCAAGCCTGAGGGGTAAGTTTTATGACTAATGAGCATTACATGACATTAAAGCATGTATATCATGTCATGTATTCATGAGAAACAAAAATAGATCAAGGCAATTAACATTCCTGAAAACTAATGAACTAAGGAAGTAAAGAAATAAGAGATAAGAAAGTATGAATAAGCAAACCTTAAAGCAAAGAACAACGACATATGATACAAGATCATATATTTTAAAAATTTTATCTTCCACAATCAAAATTGTATACATACAAATTGAGGGGTTGATGCCTTAAATATTAGCTATTATCTAGTAAAAGATTTCTTAAGCTCTTTTAACACCCTCAACAACTTTTTTTCTATAAGACCTTTCAAAAATGATAAAATAATTATAAGTATGAAGAACCTTCTAAAAATGCATATTTTAAACAAGAAGGTAAAGGTTTAAGCTCAAGGGTAGATGGTTCTTCAATTGATGGATAACCTATCGATTTCCTCAAATCTGGGTTGTACATATTTCTTGTATGGGGAGATTTCTACCAAGTATGCTACCACGTTACTCATATCTTTTTTCTCTACTTTATTATATTTCAAATTGATAAGGTAAGCTTTCAAAGGGTCCTTAAACCTATTATCCTAAAAGAATTCAAAAGATAAAGCATCAAAAGCATCAATTATATAACAAGTATAGTTATTCTCAAGGTGTTTCATGATTTTAAAAAACATTAATTATCAATTGTTCATCTTCCACTCTAATGATTAGTCTCTCTAATTGCACATTAATCAATGTTTTCCCTGTGGCTAAAAAAGGTCTCCTTAAAATTAACGGTATATCTATGTCTTTTTCCATGTCTATAAATTTATCCACTTTTACTAACATATCCTCCACAATCCCTCTTAGGTATTTATTAAGCTGTTAGCTAACTGCAAAAAGACTATGGTAGGTTGTCATTCACTTAATTCTAATCTTTTAAAGATGGATAAAGATATTAGAGTTATGCTAACCCTTAGATCACATAATACATTCGAGAAAGAAATTGAACTTATAGTACAAAGGATAGAGAAACTCTTTGGATCTTTTAGCTTTGGAGGTAATTTATTTTGCTAAATGGTAGAACATTCCTCTCTGAGCTTTACTGTCTCATCCTCTCGTTTAATGAGATTTCTTTTAGAAATTTTACATAACTTGGCATTTAGAGCAAGGCATCTATAAAAGGAATTTTGATCTGAAGCTTCTTAAATATTTTCAAAAACTTTGCCAATTGTTTGTCTAATTGCCTCTTCTTGTTTACAAGAGAAAAATGAGGTTTGATCTCTATAAGACTTTGTTCCATCCCCTTTGCCACTGGTTTATCTGATTTGACTTCTTGAGGCTTTTCCTTTTTGAGACCCTATAATTCTCTTCCACTCATAAGTGATATAACTTTCACATGTTATTTAGGTTTCGTCTCAGTATCGCTTGGTAATATGTCTTGTGCTCTCCTGGTAACTATGTTTGCTAATTGTCCCATTTGTACCTCTAGATTTCTGATAAATGCTTTTTGGTTTTGGAAACTTGTTTCAGTACTATTGATAAACTTTTTCATGAGCTCCTTCATATTAGACTTCTTTTTTTAGGGTTAAAATTCTAATGGTGGTTACTTAATTGGATTTTGATTACTCCACAAGAGATTTGGATGAATTGGATTTTGATTACTCCACAAGAGATTTGGATGATTTCACCACTCAGGATTATATGTATTTGAATACGCGTTCTTTTGTTGAGGCTTGCAAAAATTTCTCATATAATTACCATTTATAGATAATTCTATGAATGGATTACCTACTTGGCAATCAATGCTTGCAGACCCCCTCTACATAGATCACAAACTATATTTTTCACTTGTATGACCACCATGGTGTCTATTTTCTTGTTTAGTGCTTTTATTTAGGTGACCAATGTATTGAATGACTTTATTCCATGTACTCCTATAACTCTCTTTGGTACTTTATCACTTTGCTATTGGTAATTAATAGAAGTCATCTCATTAAGCAACTCAAATGCTTTCTTTAGTGTTTTTCTCATGAAGTTAACCCATCTAGCTACATCAACCGAGATATGATCAGTAAGCATTAAACCATTATAAAAAGTTTATACCTAAAACCATATAGGTAAGTCATGGTATAGGTATTTCTAAAGTAGTTCTTTGTATCTTTCTCATGTTTCATATAGTGACTTCATATCATACTGTATGAATGTGGTTATGTCATTACATAGTTTGGCTATCTTTGATAGAGGGAAGAACTTTGCTAAGAATCTTTATGTCATCTCATCTCAAATAGTGATTGATCCTAAAGACAATAAGTTTAACCAACTTTTTACTTTATCCTTTAGTGAAAAGGGAATAGTCTCAATCTAATGACATCATTTATAACCCCATTCTATTTGAATGTATCACAGATTTCTAGGAAATTGGTAATATGTAAGTTCAAATCATCACTGGGTAATCCATTAAATTGAATTAATGTTTGAATCATCTAGATGATACCCGATTTAATCTCGAAGTTATTTGTTTATATTGCCAATCTTCTTATGCTTGAAACAGTTCTCTTGACTATAGGAGTCATATCAATCAAGGATTGTTGATTTATTGCTCGATTCACTTGCTCCAAAGCTAGAGATGCTACTCGTTACTCATTTGTCATCATTCTTAACTGTCTCATCAACTAATGTAAAATCCTTTCTATCTCAGGATTAAAAGGCTCAGTTGTTGGTTACTAGTATGTGTCATGCATTAGGCAAAAGTCTACAAAGTAAACAAGATCAACTAGCATTGTAGAATAAAGACAAAAAAAATTAAAATAATAATAAAATAAAATGTCTAGAGTAAAATTAAAAGTAGTAAATCTCGATATTGTCTAAGACGCAATCTCTGATAATAGTGCGAAAAACTTGATGTGTCAATTTTTAACCCTAACTTCCTAGCAAGTGTACTAGGTCCAAATAATATATGAAAATATTTTTAGTTATCGCATCCATAGGATTGCGTAAGCAAGTACCAAAATAACATCACCCCTAACTTTATCTAAACTAATGAATATGAATCGAAAGTAAATTTAAAACTAAAATAAAAAATGAAAACAAATCAAGGAATAATTAAGTATAAATAATTGAAGCAAATAAGTAATATGCAAGGTGATACTAAGACTTCAGGTTCACTAATCCACTTCATGGTGGGCTCTCTATGTAACTGAAGATGTTATATGATTCATATAAAATCAAAACTCCCTAATTTGATCAATATTCTTTCTCAAGCAATATTAATCATATTTCACAATCTAATAGCATAGATATCTCTATATAGGTTTAATTAGATGAAAATGCATTAGCGTTTTATGAAATCCATTAGCTTTTAACATAAGTCTATTGTGCTTATGACTATTACGTGTATCAAATAATATATCTCTATATTCAATTAATCCATAGCTTTTATTCTCACAGCTTTTATGCAATATCACCCTTCAGTTTCAATCACACAACAAAAATCCTATTAAAAGTTGATCAAGTTTTTAACAAGCAATAAGTTTAGAACACAAACTCATCATGAAATAATATGCTTTTCAATTAAAATCAAGAAACACTACAAATTCATGAATTAGTTAGCTTTACTCTTAGCAAGAAGATTTAGTTATCAAGCAAGAAAAAACAATCAGATTCAAGGAAAACATAATCAAGATAAAGAATAAAACCGGATAAATCCTTGAAACTTTATTGAAATCTTCTTAAAATCTTCTCATAATTACAATCCTTGTTGTTTAATCAACTGAATCCTCAAACAAAATCAAGAAAATCTCAAATTTGTGCGAAAAATCTCTTTAAGAATGTCCTAAGGTAGCTCTTCCTATTCAGGTAGGAGTACAATTAGTATGTATAGTATAGGGTTAGAAAAGAGTTTTGAAAAATGTGGAATCCTCTGGACGTCATTATGTTGCAACACCAAGCTTTTGTCTTCCTTTTGTGGCATGGCGTCGCAATGCCCAACTTCTAGAATGCTAGTACCTTCCTCACTGTGGCATGGCACCGCAATGCCAAGCCTAACTAGCTTTTTTCGCGTTCGCCTCTCGATTTTTCACTTCAGTTATGATTTTTTATCTTGGGCACACTCACTTAGAATCATTTTAGCTCGAAATCATGTAAAGTCCTACAAAACTTCAACAAACACCCCATGATCCCGAATTTAATAAAATTAAGCCCAAAATTGTAAATCTCATCTGAAATAGTCTAAGATTACACATAAATTGTGTGTATGCCCAACACTTATCAACAATTCATCAATATTTCTTACAATTTAGAGAGAGATGTTTTTTCATTCATGTACTTAAG
The DNA here is from genome assembly GCA_026122585.1 of Anacardium occidentale. Lineage (NCBI taxonomy): Eukaryota > Viridiplantae > Streptophyta > Magnoliopsida > Sapindales > Anacardiaceae > Anacardium > Anacardium occidentale. Next base: position 265,299 of record JAJEJH010000553.1, read on the forward strand.
TAGACATATATTTAATTAACGAATTAGATATATGTTTTGAAGAAACTTAAACTCTTATGTATGTATACTTTTGGCATTGTAGAGTTTTGCTATTTATAATGAAATGATAAAATTATATATGGTTTTACATTTTATGAGCGATTACAAATAACATAAAAATCTATTATTAAAAAAACAAGTTCTTTGTGGTTATTATAAACACTATAACAACTTATTCATTATTTATTTAAAACTTTGGTGACATTTATAATTTCCATTGTAAATAACATTAGCTGATAGGAAGATGATATTTTAGAGTTTCTAATGGTGAGTGCAAATGTCCATCGAAGAATTAACTTTTATGATAATTCTAAATGTCACTGTATTGTCCAATTTTACCGACAATTATCTTGCGTTAATATTAGCATGATTCAACGAATTAGGCAAGAAGCTTCAATATTAAACCTTGTGCAAATGTATCCTTTCTATCGAAAGCAAACAAAAATAGCTCTTAAGTTCAGCAAATGTCTGGAACAAAAAACTCATATTAAAATAAATTTAAAAAAGAAAAATACCAAAACTTTAGTATAGAGTAGTATGTTCTAAGAAAGAAATATTTGGATTGTTTACATAGAAGAAACGGTCACTCAAAATAACAGCTGGTGACTTCATTTGTACCAGTGCTCTTCAGGCATCCAAAATTCACAGTGCACTAATAGATATAATGAACAAATAGGCAAGGAAGTGTTAAGTCACAGATTTTCAGCCGAACAGAGAAGACAACCGCTATATTGACCAACAGATCTTGGTATATACATTTTGAAGTAACTCATGTTATTTATGATTGTATATTTATTTAAACAAAACCTTAAAATATTGTTGGGTTTTTTTTCTGGTTCACTTGTGATCACTAGAGTTCTTAGGTTGGTGATTATGCGTAATTTTTATTTATTTATTTGCATTTGTTTTTTTTTTTTTTAAGGGATTTGTTATTTGGTGCTTGAGGAGTTTCAAATTCTTTCTGAGACTCTAGGTGTGGTGTGGACGTTGATGGTGATTTGGATTCTTATGATAACATGTCAAGTTTGATGGTAGTAGGAAACGGCTTTCAAGCATAGTTGCTGTTGATATTGATAACAGATTGTGTGTTATTTTTTAGGCCAAAGGACAATGTCCCACCCATAGTTTGAGGTGGGGACAAAGTCCCACCCGCTGAAATTGAAAAGCCCGGTCTCCCACCCGTCAACCATTTTGTATATTAAAAATAATAAATGCACAGTAATAATCAGGGGTATTTTTATCTTTTTAATATTAAAATTTTATAAATTAATAAAATAAATTTTATATAAATATAAAATTTTAAAAAATTTAAAAATTTTTAAAAAATTTAAAAATATATTTAAAAAAAAATTTTAAATTTTAAAAACTTGAAGCAGCCACCGCCGCCGGTGCCTGTAGCATCCCGGGTTTTTGTAGAAAAGCCCTTAGGGATAGAGTTCTGGGGTTAGATTTATAACTGCGATTAGGGTGGGGGTCCTGAGAAGTTCAGGGGTGAGATGGTAGTTTTCCAGAGCCGAGTGGCCTTCGTATGATGCCTTTAGGGAGGTTTTAATCATGCGAAACGCGGGAAATGGATGTTTATTCATTTTCCCTGGTGCACTCCCGTGCGCTGTGCCCTGCACGCCCGTGCAGGTGGGTAGCAGGAGAGAAAGACGGGAGATTTATTAGTTTCTCACCCAGCAGCCTCCCATTTCCAGCTCAGTTTCTCTTGTTCTCGGCAGCTCCCAGCCCTAGATCAGATTTCCAGCTTCCAGCAGCTCCTAGTCCAGCTAGAGAGACCAGAGATCAGCTTGAGTTAGAGTTCCCAGCAGCCATGGCGAGAGGTAAGTGTTTCTTACTCTCTCCTTCAGTTTTCCAGCTTGTTTGATGTGGATGGAAATGTGAGTTTCCATTCCTAGCTTGAGATGCTATGCTTGTATGTATGTATGATGATGAGATGATGATTATATGTTGATTGCTATGCTTATTTTCCACCCAGAACATGCATGCTTTGCTTGTGTGTGTTGTAGTGAGAGAAATGATAGATTTTAATGGTGGATGTAGTAATATTGGATGGATGATGAAATTGATGATGAATGTGTGATGATTGAAGTGCCTTGGATATGTGTTTTAGTTTAATTTCAGTTTGGATGTGTGTGGATGAGTTTCCTGCACGATCCAGGTGGGTGTTCGAGTTGCAGAGCCGGACACACGCCCGTGTGCCCGTAGACACACTCCCGTGTGCCCTGGTTTCTGCAAGGGCACGCCCGTGTGCATGTAGTGCACACGGCCAGGATGTGCAGACACACGACCGTGTGTCCTGAGGGACACGGCCGTGTGCCAGCTTTTTCAGTAGAATGCTCCAGATTTTCCAGAGGAGAGCACGGCCAGACACACGACCGGGGCACGGTCCCGTGTGTCTGGGCACACGCCCGTGTGCTTTGCTTGGCACGGCCGTGTGTCTCTCCTGCACGACCGTGTGCTTGGCCCACACGCCCGTGCGTTCAGCAATTTTTCCAGAAAAAGGCATAAATTGATTAAGAAAGGTTTGGTAATCCATCCAAAGGCTAATAAGCATCAGATAACAGTGAAATCAGATGAGAATACAGCATATGCATAGCATGACACAGCATGTAGCCTGAATGAGGATCCAGGGATTCGAATTCAGTAGATTTCAGCAGTCAGGACCCAAGGTATGGGTTTCAGTTTGGGGTGAACTCGAGGGGGCATCTGTGGGATTCAGCTTCTGCCACCAGTCAGAATGCTCAGTAGTATTCAGATTCAGTTTCTGACATCAGTCAGACTGACTAGCAGCAGTACAGTTTCCAGCTTTCTAGCCAGTAGCTAGAATGTTCAGCCCACTTGACCAGGATGCCGAATCCCTGTGTTCATCAGCCTGATTAGCACAGCAGGTACCTTCGGGTACATTCAGATATAGATTCAGATGCATGCATCACTAGCATACGGTTTCAGTTTAGCATGACATGACATCCACATCATGCCATGACTTATTAATAAGCAGGTAATCAGTAATCAGATAACAGCAGTAATCAGATAAATCAGATTCAGTGCCAGCAAGCGATTAGATGCATGAATAGGGCCGATCGGGTACGTATGCCCTTGTTTGCTGCTTGCTTGGGTTGAGGGAAGTGAGGAATGCTTACTGGGTGATCTTTATCACTCACCCCCCCTTTCCTTCTTCCTTCCTTTGTAGGTTGTGTGCTGCTGGCGGGGAGCGGGTGGACCGAGGCTTGCGAGAGGGGACCCCACACACTAGTTTGCAGTTGTATTTTCAGTTTGGCCTGTGTGGTCTTGTAAATATTGTATTTACATTTTCAGTTATTCAGAACAGTGTAAAGAACAGAAATAGTATGTTATGAAAGCCAGTTTGGGCTCATTGTATATTTATTTCAGTTCATTTTTCAGCTTCCGCTTGTACACAGATTGTACAGTAGCAGCAGTAGGACTTCTTCTCCATAGGATTCCCGTCTCGGGTACCCAATTTCCAGATTATTAATAGAAAGAGATATTTTGTTCAGCTGCAGGGGTACTCTGGGCGGCGGGTCCTACAAGTTGGTATCAGAGCGGTGTTCTCTGTGCCATTTTTAGTAGAGATTTGAGTTGTAAGTGTGTGGTGCCTGCTTTCTCTCCTTCGCAGCCATCGTCCAGGCCCTCCTCACAGCGCAGTCAGGTATTTCTTTCCAGTTTGAGCTATGTTTTGTGTTTCTAACCCCTTGTTTGCTTGTAGATAGAGGAGAGTATCCCCCTAGACAGATAGATGAGCCCAGTAGTAGCCCCCCTGTTCGTCCTGTGAGTGTTAGTCATAGGCGGCGATCTCAGAGCTCCTCCCTTGTGTCTGTGAGGCCAGCAGAGTTGAGAGAGATGATTGGGGAAATGATTAGAGAGAATTTGCAGCGAGCTGGTGTGGGAAATAGTTCAGAACCCACCAGAGTTACTCCTTCCCGTATGAAATTTATCAGACTTCGTCGGGAAGGTATTCTCAGCCTCAGTATCAGCCTCAGCCACCATTTCAGCCACAGTATCAGTATCAGTATCAGCATCAGTTTCAACCTCAGTCAGTCAGAGAGAGGTACCAGTCTCCAGCTGGGCTTACAGAATATGGTTACGGTATGAGTACCGAGGTAGCCGGTACAAGTTCCTCAAGGAAATCGCATTCGATCTATCATCTGCCAGGGTCGTATCAGCCTTCGAAATTCAGAGGATCTAGAGATCCAGCAGTGGCAGAAGAGTGGATTGAGTCAGTGGAGAGTGTGATGGGTTTATTCACACTGTCAGAGCGGGAGAAAGTCAGATTTGCGACGTTCCATCTCAGGGGCGACGCTAAGGGTTGGTGGAGCATAGCTAGGTCTACCATCCCTGAGGAGCAGATGACCTGGGCAGAGTTCAGACGGCTGTTTGATGCCGAGTACAGGGGCACCGAGATGATGTATGCCAAGGCCCAGGAGTTCATTGATCTGATTCAAGGGTCGGACTCAGTTAAGGAGTATGCGACCAAGTTTAATGCTTTGGCGAGATTCGTTCCCGGTTTGGCAGGGACCGAGTTGGGGCGAGTTCAGAAGTTCATCCATGGCTTGCGTTCTGACATAGCCAGGGATGTCTTGACAGGGCCGTATCCTCCCCAGCTGCTTAGTGATGCTTTGGGGAGAGCGCTCAGATCAGAGGCTAGTCTTCAGAGGATGGAGGCTATGACCAGTGAGGTCGACAGAGAGCAGTGGGTAGAGGAGGAAGACAGAGGCAAGAGACCTATGTCAGCCGAGAGGGCAGCCAGAGAGTTTCAGAGACAGAGATTTGCACCCCAGCCGCCACAGTGTCCCAGATGTGGCAGGTGCCATTCAGGAGAGTGTTGGGCTGACCAGATTGTGTGTTACATGTGCCGTCAGCCAGGGCACAAGATGGCAGAGTGCCCAGCCAGAGAGGGAGCTAGAGTTGGGCCTAGCAGAGGTGGTGTTCGACGGTTCAGAGATAGGAGAGATCCACCCAGAGATAGAGCTGGTACAGAGCGAGGTGGAGCAGATGTTCCCAGACCCGGTGGTGGAGCACCTGGAGGAGGTGCTGGTACCTCAGGAGGAGGCGGAAGCAGAGCTAGAGTTTATGCTATCCGCCAGAAGCAGACAGAGATGGTACCCCATGCAGAGACGGGTCAGTGACTTTATCTTGATACTCCTTCCTGTTTTTGGTTGATTGTGGGGCCACACACAGAGCTTTATAATTTGGTGTGTAGTGGAGAGATTAGGGGTTGACCCTAGTGTGGCCGGTAGAAGTATCCTTGCAGTGATGTTAGATGAGAGTCCTGGAGTGAGCTGACAGAGTTCAGAGACACAGGAGATTAGCAGAGAGATTTGAGTCATCCCCTCAGATAGTGTTACTGGTGTTCCAGTGATAGAGGATGACATAATGAGGAATGATCTGAGAGCTTTTAAGATAAAAGCAAAGAGGATTTGCTTGGCGTTTGGTGTATGGCCACAGCAAGACTGCAACAGTGAAAGAGAAAGAGAGTTTAAGCCAAGTGAATCAGAGTGCGCAGCGGAAGCGTGGCGGAAGCCAAGGGATTGATAAGTTAAGCCGGATGGCAAGCTCAGCAGTGAGAGAGACAAGTGTCTCGTAGACCAGCTTCAGAAGAGGCTTTCGTGGCTTAGCCAGTGTGTGGGAGAAGCCACTTGAGAGGTAGAGTCTGAGATCAGGGGTAGTTTCCAGAGTTAGCCAGATAATTCCGGGGTCGGATTCTTTTAAGGGGGTAGGAATGTAGCATCCCGGGTTTTTATAGAAAAGCCCTTAGGGATAGAGTTCTGGGGTTAGATTTATAACTGCGATTAGGGTGGGGGTCCTGAGAAGTTCAGGGGTGAGATGGTAGTTTTCCAGAGTCGAGTGGCCTTCGTATGATGCCTTTAGGGAGGTTTTAATCATGCGAAGCGCGGGAAATGGATGTTTATTCATTTTCCCTAGTGCACTCCCGTGCACAGTGCCCTGCACGCCCGTGCAGGTGGGTAGCAGGAGAGAGAGACGGGAGATTTATTAGCTTCTCACCCAACAGCCTCCCATTTTCAGCTCAGTTTCTTTGTTCTCCGCAGCTCCCAACCCTAGATCAGATTTCCAGCTTCCAGCAGCTCCTAGTTCAGCTAGAGAGATCAGATATCAGCTTGAGTTAGAGTTCCCAGCAGCCATGGCGAGAGGTAAGTGTTTCTTACTCTCTCCTTCAGTTTCCCAACTTGTTTGATTTGGATGGAAACGTGTGTTTCCATTCCCAGCTTGAGATGCTATGCTTGTATGTGTGTATGATGATAAGATGATGATTATATGTTGATTGCTATGCTTATTTTCCACCCAGAACATGCATGCTTTGCTTGTGTGTGTTGTAGTGAGAGAAATGATAGATTTTAATGGTGGATGTAGTAATATTGGATGGATGATGAAATTGATGATGAATATGTGATGATTGAAGTGCCTTGGATATGTGTTTCAGTTTAATTTCAGTTTGGATGTGTGTGGATGAGTTTCCTGCATGATACAGGTGGGTGTTCGAGTTGCAGAGCCGGACACACGCCCGTGTGCCCGCAGACACACTCCCGTGTGCCCTGGTTTCTGCAAGGGCACGCCCGTGTGCATGTAGTGCACACGGCCAGGATGTGCAGACACACGACCGTGTGTCCTGAGGGACACGGTCGTGTGCCAGCTTTTTCAGTAGAATGCTCCAGATTTTCCAGAGGAGAGCACGGCCAGACACACGATCGGGGCACGGTCCCGTGTGTCTGGGCACACGCCCGTGTGCTTTGCTTGGCACGACCGTGTGTCTCTCCTGCACGACCGTGTGCTTGGTCCACACGACCGTGTGTTCAGCAGATTTTCCAGAAAAAGGCATAAATTGATTAAGAAAGGTTTGGTAATCCATCCAAAGGCTAATAATCATCAGATAACAGTGAAATCAGATGAGAATACAGCATATGCATAGCATGACACAGCATGTAGCCTGAATGAGGATCCAGGGATCCGAATTCAGTAGATTTCAGCAGTCAGGACCCAAGGTATGGGTTTCAGTTTGGGGTGAACTCAAGGGGGCATCTGTGGGATTCAGCTTCTGACACCAGTCAGAATGCTCAGTAGTATTCAGATTCAGTTTCTGACATCAGTCAGACTGACTAGCAGCAGTACAGTTTCCAGCTTTCTAGCCAGTAGCTAGAATGTTCAGCCCACTTGGCCAGGATGCCGAATCCCTGTGTTCATCAGCCTGATCAGCACCGCAGGTACCTTCGGGTACATTCAGATATAGATTCAGATGCATGCATCACTAGCATACGGTTTCAGTTTAGCATGACATGACATCCACATCATGCCATGACTTATTAATAAGCAGGTAATCAGTAATCAGATAACAGCAACCAGCAGATAATCAGTTTCAGCGCCAGCAAGCGACTAGATGTATGGATAGGGCCGAGGCCAAGTTTCAGTTTGTGTGATTGTATGTGGGCTTGTCGCTTGTTTGGGCGGGGGAAGTGAGGAATGCTTACTGGGTGATCTTTATCACTCACCCCCCTTTCCTTCTTCCTTCCGTTGCAGGTTGTGTGCTGCTGGTGGGGAGCGGGTGGACCGAGGCTTGCGAGAGGGGACCCCACACACTAGTTTGCAGTTGTATTTTCAGTTTGGCCTGTGTGGTCTTGTAAATATTGTATTTACATTTTCAGTTATTCAGAACAGTGTAAAGAACAGAAATAGTATGTTATGAAAGCCAGTTTGGGCTCATTGTATATTAATCAGTTTCAGATTCAGCTTCCGCATGTGTTCAGTAGCAGCAGTAGGGTTTCTTTTCCGTAGGATTCCCGTCTCGGGTACCCAATTTCCAGATTATTAATAGAAAGAGATATTTTGTTCAGCTGCAGGGGTACTCTGGGCGGCGGGTCCTACATTTATATCTAATAATTTTTTAAGAACATTAAATAAAATATTATATTAGTACTCTTTTTATTAATTTCAACCAAATACAATAATTATTTGCAATACTAATTTTACCAAACATAATAATAATTTATACTTAGTAGGATTTCACGAAATATATCTTTATAATAATATTTTATTTTTAGTAATAAAAAATAATCTGAACCAAATGCACATTAAAGATTAATAAGCATAAAATAATAATGCGTTTGAGTAATACAATGATATCAATTTACTTAGACGTTATTAATATGTTTAAATAAATTTATTAAACAAAAATAAATTTATAATAAAATACAGATTACCAAAATAATATTTTAAATTAATCAAATCACCTTCTTAATTACTTATCAGATTAATTTGATAATAAAAATTTATTATAATCTTTTATCACCTAATAAATCAATTAAAACAATGTAACTAATGAAAAATAAATTACTAAAATAATCTTTTATTATCTGTAACTAAACATCACTTAAAGATGTATTTTATTTAGTAAATCTTTTACCTTAAATAAAGGTAAAA